>PVHY01007891.1:12593-64843 GCA_004024945.1 Uropsilus gracilis | reverse complement strand
GGAAGGGAAGGGAAGGGAAGGGAAGGGAAGGGAAGGGAAGGGAAGGGAAGGGAAGGGAAATCCATTCTTTCTTCCAATTTCAGATCAAGTCAGAGGCATCCCCATGCGCCCAAAGCACAGACAGAAGCCTGGAGGTTCCACCTAGAGAATAGAGAGCAAGCCAGATCAAGACCTTGAACTTCAGCCACAGTGCTGAGCTTGTCTACCTCCTTTACCCGGTGCTGCATGGCAGAGTCAGCAGCAGGGAGTCAGCAGCAGAGAACCCACACAGACAAACCAGAAGGGCACACTCTCCTTCAGTCAAGCACAGGCGGGGCAGCCTGACAGGAATGAATATTTCAGACACTATCCTGTGAGCACACTCAATCCTAACAAGAAATGCTCGGCATCCTACACCCAGGCAATAGTGAAGGGAGCCCAGACTACAGCGGAGGCCAAACCAGATCTTCAGTCCAGGAGTTACTACAAGGCCACCAACAGCCCACCTCTCCACCCACCAATGATGAAAGACAGCCCTGCTCATCCATGCCAGTGCTATAGGAAGATGTGTTGAGAAATAGGAGTCCTAACTCACACCTCCCACCTCCAAGGTAGCAGTGCCACAAACCAGATCAGAAGAGGCCACAGGCGCAGTCAGCAGGCACTCTTCCCTGTCCTAGCAAGGGCAGCAGAGTCCATCAGGGAGCCTTTTCCAGCAGTAACACAGCACTCTCCCTCCCAGGTGTGGGGTGGGTTATATAGGGAACCTGGTCTTTCACCCCCTTTAACAATAACAGGCAGTGTGACCCCAAAGTGCTGAAAGGCAACCTGATAAAATGGAAGACTTAAAAGTTCAGAGCTTAATAGTAGGTTGTACTAAATGTCCAGAAAATAAATAAAAAGTCACTCATTATACTGAGAAACAGAAAAATCTCAATTTCAATGAGGAAAGAGAACCAGCAGACACCAAGATCAAAATGATACAGATACTGAATTTTCTACTTGGATTTTAAAGCATCCATCATAAAAATAATTCAAGAGACAAATGCAAACAGCTTGAAAATGAAATAACTAAAATGAAGAAAAAAAAAACTAGAAACTTGGAAGACTAAAATCTGGCACAACAGAGACTGAAACAGTTCATAGCTAAGTTCAGTGGTAGAATGGAGAAGACACAAGAAAAAAAACGAATCTACAGACAGAACAATGAAACTGCCCAATTCACACAGAAAATGAGCTTTAAGCAAATGAGCAGAAATGCAGGATCATAAAGGGTCACAAGAAAGTATCTAACAAGTTGTTACTAGATATCAGAAGAGATTAAAATACTCAAAGACCTACTCTTAAAAGAGCAGTTAGGAATTCTTAGATCAGAAATAAATAAGGAACTATGAAACATCAGGAAGTAGGAGAACCATCAGCAGTAGCAAAAGTACTGGCAATACAACAGGCTTACCTCATCTTGAATTCTCTAGAATATATTTGGAAGAGAAAGTAAAACTAGATTGCTACATGGTTGTAAGTATATGTAAGAAAAAACATCTGCCTATATTTATATACATAAATACAATTTTACAAGATAGGTAAAAAAGAGGTATGGATTCTATACTTTACTCAAAGTGACAAAATATTGCCAGCAGTATACTGTGGTGAGCTGTGTAACTATAAGATATACCGAAAACCACTCCTAAATAAAATCTTTGCAAGACACTCTGAAAAATACCATAAACAAGCCAAAATAGAATTCCAGTAAATATTCAAATAACCCACAAGACAGGAAAAATAAAACAGAGGACTAAGAAACAGAAACAGAAAACAAAAAGTAAAATGGCAGATGTAACCCCTACCCTCACTTATAAGTTACATTAAACATAAACCCTTTAAATACATAAATCTTAAGGCACTGAATGGCAGGGTGGACATAAAACACAAATACGCATCTATAAGAAACTCACTGAAAATGAAAGTAGGTTAGAGTAAAATAATGGAAAATTATATGCAAGGCAAACATTAGTAAAAAGGAGAGGTTATGTCTTCAGACATCACTTCAGATAAACTTCAAAGCAAAACAAGAGACAGAAAGGGGAAATTAAAATATGTAATGGTCAAGGTGTTAGTCATCAAGAGCACAAAGCCATCCCAACAGATGCCTGTAAAACATGTGACCAAAATAATGGTAAAACTAAAAGAAAAGACAAACCACAATTATGGATCAAGACTTCAACAACTGTGCTCAACACATGACAGAACAATTAGCAAATCAACATGGACAGAAGTTAACAGGATCCAATCAGCATTTCAGAAGATTTCACCCAACAACTGCATATATACTTTCTTTTAAGGGTCCCAGGAATTGTTACCAACATAAACTGTATCCTTGGCTCTAAAACAAACTGTACCCAATTTAAAATAATTGAAATCACACCAATCACAAAGAAATCATAGCAGAAATCAGTAATATAAAGACTAAATATTCCAAACACAGTTCTAAATAATTCATGAGTCAAAGAAAACTCAAAGGAAACAAAATAAAAAAAAAGAAAAAGAAAAAAATCTGAATCACAAGTAAATCAATGTCTAGAGATATTTATAGCACTAAACACCTATATTAAAAAAGAGAACATCTCAACCTACAACCTAAGTTCCCACCTTACGAAACAAGAACGAGAAAAATGAACCAAAGCAAGCAAAAGAAAGGAAAAATAAAAAGCAGAGATTAATGAAACTGAAAACAGAAAGCACTAGAGAAACTAAGTAGAAGATGGTTCTCTCAAGAGATCAAACCTCTAATCGAACTGTCAACAAAAAAAATGAAAGTGCAAACCACTATCAGGATGGAAAGACATTATAAGAACAATAAACAGCTTTACAAAAACACAAGGCAACTGAGCTAAAATGGACCAACTCCTCAAAGTGCACACACAATCCCAACTCACCTACCATGAAGCAGAGAACTGGACTAGTACAGCAACCATTAAGGAAATTGAATGTGTAAATTAAAACACCTAAAGAAATTTCTGGACCCAGATGACTTCACTGAAAAGTCCTACCAAACTAGATCTAAAGAAGTTAACAATAATTCTGTACAGTCTTACAGAAAGTAAAAGGAATAGCTACATTTCTCAATTCATCTCAGAAGGCCGAGATCAGGGTAAATCTGATGGTCGCTGCTACTCTATCATGGAATTTAAAGTCTAATGAGAGATAAGCCTGCTGGTCAAGTGTGATCTATGCTAAGGGAAAAAGTACTACAGATGCCCAGCAGGGGCATTTAACTGTGTTGGCAAGGGGTGAGATTGGGGAAAACTCCAAAGGTAGCTTGGAATGTCAACTCAGACCTTGAAACTTAGAGATGTGGGGTGTGGGTTCTGGTTAAGAGATATGCCTCAGATAACCCTTTTATCTCTGTCTCACCCCCTCTGGCACACTAGAGGGTGGTCAACAGTAGGTCTCTCACCTGTGACAGAGCTTCCTAACCTCTTTGGAATTTCCCAAGAGACTATGACCTATTAGTAACGACTGTTCCCCCCACAGGTAAATTCTGTTATCACTCAAACCCCTGTTGTATGTCACGTATGCTTGGAAATCAGATTACTACTTTCTCATTAGCTCATTGTGATAATTTTTCTGCTAAGGTATATACAGGGCTTCATAACTTCATTAAAGTTGGACCTAGACATGCTTCCCAGGATCCCTGTTTTGTGGGCTAGCTCACTGACTGCTATCATCTCCTCTGTCTCATTTCTTCTTCTTTTCCACATGTGACTCCTAACATAGAAATGTGTGAATAGTACCAGAAATAGCTAGAAGAGTTCACAGCAAGTGTCTCTGGGATGAAAGGCTGGGGTAAGGAAGCATACGGAGCTAGTTGGAAGCCATGGTTTCTAACGGTAAACCTTTTATCACTGCCTAACTTTTGAAATGATATGTATTTATTAACATGATAAAAGCATAACCAAACTTCAAAAAATAATTTAGAAGCACAACTTCCAAGGAGTTCCTTTTCGTCTTGCCCCTCTCACTGAAGTCCAACTATTAACCTTGAAAAAGAAGCAAGAGTCAGCCAAAGTTAGTTCAGGGAGGTGTTAAGGCAGCAGTAGGAGGCAGAGTGGCCCTGGGTCAGGACCCACTACATGGTCCACCCAAATGAGGAAGAGACATAAGCCCTGTCTCCTGACTTTCAAGTTATCAAGAGAAGGATGGTCATTTCCCCCAGATGGGATGAGAGGATCAGTTCATCATGAAAATCCACAACTACCACTGAGAGACCAACAAATAGTTGATTCCCTGGGAAGTGGTGTACTTCCTCACAGGCCTGTTTGAGATTACCCTGTCCCATCAGGGAACTTGGGGGCAAGTTGGCAGCACCAGTTAGTGGACCCCAGTAAGAGTCTGGTTCAGGAATCATGTGTCCCATGGGCCCAAGACTCCCCTTTCTCACCAGGGAGGGAGCTGGAGGCATCAACAAGCTCACCCCACCACAAAAGAAGCTGATGCTGGGTTTTCCTTCTACCCTGGACTGAGGTTCCCATCCATCAGTCCAGTAGCCAGAGTGAGGGAGACAACAGGAAAAGAGATTCGGCAGAAGAAAGCCCTTTTGCCACAGTGATGCTGAGACTCCTCTAAAGTCTATCAGGGTTGCCAGGACATACACAAAGGAGTAACACCACAACCACTATACAGTCAAGGAAGCCACTTCATTCACACAAGCTAACATGTCTATCTCTAACCAGGCTAAGGAAACTCTTTCAGCAGCATAAGCAGAGACAAGTAAGAACCTCAGAGAAGTTAAGAACCACATAAACCAAACAGACCAGTATCACAGGATAGAGTCTAAAAATCAAACTATCATTGGAACCATTGCTCAGATACTGCTCAGAAACATAGGCCAGGACCCATGTGCTAAAGCTAAGCAAAAAAGTATCTGCTAAAATAAAAGGTATAAAAAGTATACATGAGACTCACAATCTTCTAACATAATAGACAAAAGAAGGATACAATTTAAAACAATCCACCTTACCAAAAACAAGAACACAACAACTTAAAATTTAAGACAATTGTTAGCAAAGCTAAGACTAACTCAGTTACTAGGGAATATGTAACAAACACTTTAAGCAGACAGCATACAATGCTTCAACAATAAACCACAAATTTTCTTGAAACAAATAGAAATTGTAAAAACTAAAATAGAAATAAAACCTCACCGGATAGGAACAACAGTATAATGAAGAGGGCAGAATTAAGGAATCTGAGAACAAATCAGTCAAATTTACACAATCTGAACACAGAATAAGAGAGAAAAAGAACCTAAGGAAACTATCAAAAGTGCCAAAAGGCCAGTTACATGGCGCATGCCTGTAAGTGACAGCTTATGGAGTCATGGTGGAGTCTGGGGATCGCGGTTCAAGTCCCACCTGGGGCAACACAGCAAGACCTAGTCCCAAAAAATAGCTTGGGCGTGGTGGCGTGCACCTGTAATCCTAGCCACTGGGAAGCTGAGGCTGGGGATTGTTTGAGTCCATGGTACCACAGGCAACGTGAGCCTGCGGTTCGGTTCCACGGGCAAAAATAGCAAGACCTAATCTCAAAAAAAAAAAAAAAAAGTGCCAAAATTTCTATCATCACAGTCCCAGGAGAGGAAAATGGAAAGAAAAGTATTTGAAGAAATAAAAGTTAAAATTTTCCTACAGATGGTAAAATAAAACTAACGGATTCAAGAAGCTTAGTGAATAACAGCAAAGACAAAAAGTCCAAAGAGACCTCATAATTCAGAATTAAACATCTGAAAAATAATGACAAAGAAAAGTTTTGAAACCAGTCAAAGAGAAATGACACATAGCTTGCAGGGAACACCAATTCGAATGGCAGTAGACTTCTAATCAGAAACCATGAAAGCAGGAAGGAAGTGGGGATGTGTTTTCAAATGCTAACAAATGAATCACCAATCGGAATTCTATACCCAATAAAGCAAGAATGATGGAGAAATAAAGACATTCCAACTTAAAGACTGAATTAAGAAGTTCTTCAAAAGAAAGATAATTTTTAAAAAATGAATCCTGTAACATCAGAAAGGAAATAAAACAGTGAAAATATGAAATATACTGTATGAAAACAGTGTATTATCCTTACTATTATGAGTTTCATGAATCACATTTGAGTAAAGAAGTAAATACCACTTGATACTTAAGACATGGCATTTAAGAGAGTGGTAGGTGGAATGGAGGTTCAGACATGGGGTAGGAGTTCACCACTTCATTCCAAGTGGTGAAATACTGAGAGCAATGCACCATGATAGTATCACATATAGTGTAATATCCACAGCAAATACTACAAAACTACACAAATACTACATTCAAAAACACTGTAGAGCTATCAAAAAAGCGTCCAAATGATCCAAACAAAGGCAGGCAGAGAAACAGTAATGAGAAGTGAAAGAAACAGAAAACAGATAGTAAAATAACACACTTAAACGTTAATGTGTAAGTACCTCAAATGTAAATAGTCTAAACACACAACCAAAAGAGTCTGTTGGACACAGTGCATAATGGAAAATATGAACCAAGAAGAAACTGACTTGAAACAGACAGGCTGAAAGGTAACACTATGTGAACACAAGTCCTCAAGGAAGAGTAGGTACATTAGTAGCCAATAAAGTACCTTTCAGAGCAAAGAAAAGTGCAAGAGAGGAAGAGGAGTAGGACACAGCAATGGGAAGAGCAACCCACCCAGGTGTGAGGATTCTAAATGTTTAATACCAAGTAATAGCCTTCAAACATATGAAGCAAAAACTCTATATGTGCAGTGATGAAAACCTATAGTGTAAGAGGTGGCATTTTCCCAAATAATCACCTCCTAAAATTAACCACTAATGCAATTACTCAGAGCAGTGGAGAACCTACTTCCCATAAAACACTAAAAACAGGAAATTAGTAAGTTCTGTAATCCTCAACAGTCTCATAAAAAATATTGTCCCTCATTTTGTAGCCAAGGAAAATACTGCAACACCCCCCCTAAAGCCCCCCCCCCACCCCGTCCCATTTTATGGCTAAGCGTATAGTTTAAAATAGCCTCCTGAAATGAAGCAGCAAGGGCAAGAATCAAGTTTCCACTCAGTTCTGTGACACCCTATCTCTTGCCTTTTGACTGTGACAGACTCAAAAGTCCAAACCAAAAATCATTCTAAAACTCGAATCCTGAAGTCACTGGATGTTGAAATCGGTTTCTCCGGTCTCTCTTCATTCAAGGTCGTTCCTACAAACCCTCGGGAACAAGATCTCAACAACTACAATTCACCGTCTTACAAGCGTCTCTTCTTAAAGCTCCCGTCATTTATGAAGCGCGGTACCCTACCGAGCTGAGGTAATTGTGTGCTAAGCCCACGTAGGGTCAGAGATTTCCACTTTTACCACAGGCCTGTCGCTACTTAGTTTCGATTCTCCCACACAACTAACTGGGCCGACACCTCAACCCTTCTGGATCGCCCTTTCCCAATCCCAAGCAGTCTCGTCCAAAAGAACTTCGTAGATTCAGGGGAAAGTACTTTGTGAACACATTTCCTCGCCTTCCCTCACTCTTCACACTTGCGAAAACAAGTGACTCTCATCGAGGGACGCCTTTCAACACCGGCTGCAGTTGCCCCGGCGTCCTCCTGGCGCGAACGGACACCGGCCGCCGGGCGCGCCTTCTCCGGCCGAGCCAGCACCGGGCGCCCGCACCTGGCTGGGAGCATCTGGCCGGGCGAGGGGCGGCCCGGTCGTTACCTGCTGGGCCGCTGGGCCCCCGGCCCCGCCGCGCTATAGTAGGCCGCGCGTTTGCGGTTGGCCGCCGCGCCGCGCACCGGGTACAGAGGGATGTGGTCCGCCATCGTCCGGCCGCGCCGCCCGCCGCGCCCTCTGCGCCACCGGCAGCCCGCCCCTCAGCTCCAGCCGCCCCGAGGAGCCGCCCGCTGGCCCTTCCCGCCTCCGCGTCGGGGCCTGATGGCGTCACCTCGTGCGAAAGGCGGGGCCCGATGGCGTCACCGCGCGAGGGAGGCGGGGCGGACGGCGAAGTCGGGAGGCCGAAGCTGGGCGGGGTGCGCACTGCGCCTGCGCAGGGCCCTACCGCCCTCCGCACCTCCCTCGACCCGGCGCGGACGTAGTAAGCACCCGAGGCTCTTCGGCCTCCCTCCGTACTGCGGTGCGCGTGCGCGGTCGCCTCCTTTCGCTCTCTCACCCGGCCCGGCCCTGTGCCGGGTGTGTCCACGCGGAGGGCGGGTCTGGTTCCCACGTGCTGGCTGAAGGGCGAGGCGGCCGGGCTCTCCGGAGGCTGCAGCATCCTGTCCCAGTTGCTTCGTGCCTGGACACGGACAACTGTGCGGAGTGTGGACACCTTCCTGGACTCGGACACCTGTGCGCCCTCGGCTTCCCCGCACCCTAGCCGCCGGCGAGCAGCTCCCGGCTCAGCCCTTCTAGCTCTGTACCCGCCGTGCTTGGAGTTTTAAATTCGTAGGTAGGTCTCCTTGCATGCAGATGTGTTCAGGAGTCTCCCACCTTGACATCCTCCCTCTTCCCCTGGATTTCATTATTCCTTCAGATTCCATCTCTCCTGTAAATTGCCTCCAGAGAATCGACTAGCAGTTAAGTCTTCAGAGGGCTAAATCTGCCATTTTGTTGTTAGTCTAGGCTATGACTTGGGAATTCAGTGTGAATGTTTCCATTTAGGAGATGGAAGGTTTCCTTCCTCACAAACTTTTGGTTAGCTTTTTAAAGTGTTAAGTGGATAGGTTATATATTCCAAGAGTCAAGATATGCAAGGTCCATAGCTTTGGTGACATCTTCCTTCTTAGGCCGCAGAACGTTTTCCTGACTGCCCGAGCTTGCAGACGGCTGGTCTGTGTATGGATACTGCAGCCTGGCAAACACCTCCCCTGCGACGCTGCCCTCACCCCCTATGCCTCCACTTACACTCAGCCCTCACCCACCACCTGTCACCCCAAACAGCCATACTCTAAAAGTGGCCCCCAATGATCAACTGACTCCAGGACTGCCTGCTGCACCTGAAGAACAGTGGGAGCAGCTCCCCAGTCACCACAACCCACCTTCCCGGAATGCTTATCCCTGGAGACCAGATCTCCTTGCATTGTCCTGCACTGGCCCTTTGCTCCTGGAGCCCCTCCTGCCACCGCGGGGATGCAGGTACTGCCTCCTGAACGGATGTGGTAGACTCATTTTGTCCTTTACCCTTTGTGTACTTGCACAACTGTTTTTTATTGCAGAGGTTTCTCATCTTTTCCTTGTTGGTCTCTAACTTCTGCCCGTTTTCTTTCACACTTTTGATTATATGAAGTGAAAAAAAGCATTTTCGTTGTTGATTAACTTTTTTTTTAGTGTGAAAGATTTATTATTATTATTTTTTTAATATTTGATTAACTTTGACTGCTTCGAAAGTCTTAGAACTTTCGTTTGCTGATACATTTCAGGTGGGAAGGAGAGAGGCTGTCCTTCATTCTCTCTCTCCTTCAGCCCGGCCTCCTCCTCACCTCTCTCCTCCTGTCTAGCAAGGCTGAGCCCAGGCCTACTGTGGCCACATCTGTACCCAGATGCATGTGTGCAGGTGGGCACATAGAACTAAGCTAGGGTGTCTGTCCTGTGGGGAGGCTTACCTGGCGTGGAGACCCAAGCAAACTGCTCACTGTAACTCAGGACACAGCGAGGCGCCTGTCCCGAGCCTAAGTTCTCTTGGGATTTTGCAGAAGTAAGGTGGTACCCTCAGGGTGTCAAGCTGAGGGACTTGAGGTGAAGAACTGTTCCCTGAGGTGTAGGGAGAGTTGCCTGGGACAAGCTGTGCTGGGGAACCCTCATCACCCCAGCCCCAAAGAAACCAGAAGAGGGGGTGGTGCAGTTGTCCCGTAAAGCCCCTGATGTAGTGGCCTCACATGCCTGCTTAGGGTCTTGTGCTAGCAGCGATACAAATGATTACAGTAGGAAAAACAGCTTCAGGGGCCTGGCTTATTCTCTAAGGACGCTGATCGCTTCTCTTACCCAGAAGTCCTCCCTAGTTGTGGGGTGGTTTCCATGACCCAGGATCCATCAAGGTCAAAAATATGTTTTACTGTAAGATATTTTGAGAGGGAAAGACCATATTCACATGCCTTCTATTTAGTGTATTGTAATTCTACTTTATTAGTTATCCTGCTGCTCTCTCACTGGGCATGCTACATTGATACTGTACACACAAACAGCCTGATCCACCCTGCCAGCCCACACAGGTTCCCTGACTCGCCAGTTCCCAATATCCCTGGGAGTCTTGGGATGTCTCCTCCCCATGCAGAGGCAGATGGCCACATAACCCAGTCTTATTATCCTAATATTCCTTTATTAAACCACCACTAAATAGATCTTTAACTCAATCTGAACAGCTTATTCGTTACAGCTTCCCTTGTGAACTTCTATCTTAGTAACTGAATAAAAAATGTTGATGTGTATCATAATGTGTCTGTGAGAATTATTATTTTATCTTCTCAAAAACATTCTTTAGAAAAAGGAGGCTAATTTCTTAATGCCGAAGAAGAGCCTTCTCATGTATTTTTCGAACGGTACCAGTGGGTGAGGTTGGGGGCACAGAACCTCTAATACACCTGCTTCTATCTTTAAATGTGAATGCATCATGCCACAATGCTGTTTGTGGCCATGTATACTTGGAATGAAAACTTTCAGCTGCCGATTTAACATACAATGTGGGAAGAGATACATACTATTGCAAAATTCTTTTGGAGGGACCATGAGCAAAACTGCTATTGTAATGCGAAGTCCGTTTTTTGTCAATGATAAATCTGGTAAAATGCTGTGTTTGGGTGACTTTTGAGCCAGCTTCTCTTTTGTTCACGCTTGCTTTTTGTTCTCTCATGCTACAGGGGATGTGGGAGTGCTGGAGGGGTGACTGAGAAGCTGTAAAACAGCCAGTATCTTTGCTCCCTCACTAGTCTGCCCCGCACCCCAGTTTGCCAGTTGTCTGGACCCTGGACATCCACACAGGGGTGAGACACAGGGCACCTGACTCATACTCCATCCCCTGAACAGAAATAGAGGGAAAGATGAAGTACCCTCCATGCTGATAGGATATCAAAGGAGAAAAATGTATCTAGAATAAGGTTTGTAATGAACTTACACAATGGTTTCACATTAAATAGTTTAGGTTTCATAATTAAAGACCAAAACACCTTTTGGGAATTATGGTAATTTATCCTTGCTTCTCCTTTTCTGAAAAACCAAAGTCACACAAAAGTGGGGGCTGCCTGTTGGGTACCTGTATGAATCCACTTACATCCAGGAAGCTCAAGGACTTGAAAAAGAGCTTTCTGTTGCTTAGGGTATGGCCAAAGTGATGTATCCAGAGGGCTCACTGTCTGTGTGAAACCATATTCCCGGTTACTACTTTGAAAGATGGGAAAATGTAATGAATGGCTTTGATGACTCACCCCAAAAGCTGGTGTAGGGAGTGAGTACACGGTTACCACCTGTCCCCGCCAGCACCCTGTTATGCTTGCCCGGGTCTAGGATCAACAGGCCATGTCCACAGTGGTTTGGCCGCAGGTTCCCCATCTCCTGGGCACCCCAAGCCCCCAGCCTAAAGCCATGGACTCCTGCAGTGGTAGCCTCGCTGCCCCTGGGGAGGTGCATCCTGTTGAAGCTCCCCTCTGCCCATGCCCTGTCAGGTAGTGACAACAGTCACCTGAGTTCCTAAGGGAAGTTGTTCATATTGGGTGTTTTCCTGTGAGTTGTGGAAACCCACAAGACACATTGTGGGGGATTTTCAGCAGTGATAGGTGAGAGTTGTGATACTCAGACTGCAGAGAAACCTCATTGGGGCAGGAGAGCGTGAGACTCAGGATATGTTGTGCCATGGGGGCGGGCCACACTGGCTCACTGCCACCGCTGCTTTTCTCTTTTCTGGACAAGTTGTGGCCTGCACCTAGTTTGCTGGGCTATGGGTCTGTGGACAACACATCCTCATGCACCCTTCGTCCCGTAAGCCCCCTGCTGACTGGGTCATTGCTGTCGCCAGGTGTTGGGCTATCGCCTCGGGCCACTAATACCCATTCTTGCGGTACAGGCACTTCTCCTGCCCTGAGCAGCAGGCTCAGAGCTCCCATGGCCCAGCACCCAGCAGCCTTGGTTTCCAGAGATTCCTGTCACCTGGGAGCACCTGGACCCATGGGCACACTATTGTCCTGCCCCTGGCCACTGTGGCGAGCCTCTGTCAGCACTCTTATGTCCCTGGAGTGGTGACCGAGCATTAGGGACAGACTTGTCCAAGGAGCTGGTGGGAGCCCACACTACTCAGCCTGGGCCTCATGCTCACACCTGGTCACAGGTGATGCATAGCTCTGAAACTGGGTGCAAAAGGCACCCAAAAAAATCAGGGAAAGGGACCAACAGCTAAACTGGTCACTGGCTTCTTCCACCCACATGCACAGTTGCAAGACTTATTTAGCAATAGCAAGATTTATTTACAAACAAGGAGAGACCACCAAGAGTCCCTGAGGTCATGAGTGTCCAGTTCTCTCACCCCAGTTACTGTCCAGTCACAAAGTCCTCAAATGCTCCCAAGATGGTATCTTCTCATCACTCCCACCCTGCAGCAGGGATTTCGCATAGTCCAGTTTCTAGAAAGAAAGTTCAACTCCTTTGGGAGGCTTGCTTGCAGAGTCCAAGTTTCTTCTTGTCTTCAGTGACATACGATTCCAACCTTTTCCAGCAAGCTATCCTCTCTTTTTCAGGGACCCAAATTCCAGTTTCCAGACCAAGTTTCTCATAATTTGTCCTTTTCCCCGGGGGACCAAATACTGGGGTACTGACCTTCAGTGCCAATGCCCATCCAAGGGCCGAAGCCCATGATGTCGTCTTCCCCATGCTGTATTTTTGCGACTTTTATCCTTTCCTGCCAGACTCCACCCATAGTGCTGCTTTCCTTTCTTGCCCGCAAGGTGTATCACCCAGACAACTTCTCTTTATTGGCATCCTTTTCTAGCTGTGCCCCTCATCAGCTCTTGGTAACAGATCTGCTCATGTAGCCCAAGACTTCCCTGTATAATTTTAATAAAATTTTATTAAATGTAAAGCAGCCTCCAAATGGGAGTCTCTATGCCATGGGGTTGGGGGCTCTATGCCTCAGTCACCAAGAGAGGTGACCCCAAAAGGTGCACCAATGACCACAGTCCCTGGACAGTCCTGCCTGCTTGAAACCTGTGGTGTACAGTCTCACTAGACCCAAGGTCTCCACCCTCTGTGCCCTGCACAGTGGGGCCAATCCATGTATGACACCACAGAGCTGAGTACCTCATGTGCCCACCAGGTAGGAGCGTGTATCCCCTCTCTGCTGCCCCATAGCCCCTCTGTACCCAGCCACAGTCCCACCACTCAGTCCCACCTCTGGCCAGTCTGATTGAGGTCTCACTCAGCAACTCACCCTGTGGGCCATGGGGAGGGTCAGAGCCATCCAGAGCATGTGCTGGGTCACCTAACCCCTCAGCCTTGGACTCAGAGAGACTCTGGACATCTGGCTGCTGGCTTCAGGGTTCAGACCCCTCACTTTTCCTGGAGAAGCCCACAGCATCTCCGGGCAGCTCAAAGCCTCTACTCCCTCCCCAAACTGAGTCCTGGGATCGGTCACTTCTGTCTGCTACCTGGCTGTGTCATGGGGAGAGATGCAGGCCGTTCATGCACATGACAGCAGACTTGCCATGCCTTGCCTATGAACTGAATGCAGTGGTGTGAGCACCCCAGACACCTGGGGCTCCCCCCCACCCCTCGCTGATGCCACAGCCCTGAACAATACCCCTCAACTCTGCCAAGGTGCAGCAAGGCTGTGGGGCTCTTGGCTCACCCACCCAGTGCCCCACAATAGATGTCCCAAGAAGTGGGAGCTGGCAGTTGCATAATCAGTTTATCAGTGTGATTTGCACCTGGAGGGCTGAGCGTTACTTCTGGAAGCTGTTCGTCAAATGCCAGCCGGCCGCCTGGGCCTGCCCTAGACAGACCATCACAGTGGTGGCCCTTTCTTCCCGGGAAGGACAGGTGTAATTTGTCGCCACAAAATTACACCGCAGTTGCCATTGATGTTCCTTTATCGGATAAATTACTGTACTTATTGTGCTCAAGCCAGATTCTGGGAAATTTTCATATTGTGAAAATCCGAGCTTCAGCTGAGACAGAAAAACCTGGACAGCTTCCCACAAAGGACAGAGAAGCCTCGTCCTGATCACCTGTGTCCATGAGCATCCTAGAATAAAAACCTGGCTGCTCTTTGCCTGCAGCCTTGTCCACCTGCACTCCAGGCCACACACGTGGCTGGGTGGGTGCCCGGCCAGGCTCACATCTGTGGGCAAAGGAGGACTGGAGGTGTCCAGCAGCTGGCAGGCACATCACCATGAACAACTCTAGCCACATGGCCCCTGGTCACTCACTATGAGAAGAAGCACATTTAGGAAAGACTCCAAAAAACACTGTGTTTTTCTTTAAAAAAAAAAAAAAGGACCATTTTCTTGCATGAGAATGATGTGTTTTCTGTAGAAGGAGGCTGAGGAAGAGGCTCTGGGCTGAGCCATGCCAGCTTGCAGCAGGTGGCCACCAGGTCTTGGGGCACTGCCTGCCAATCTATACAAGTAGGCACCGCAGCACCTCAGTTGTCCCCTCAGTGTGTGGCGCTGAGGAGCCATCTGAGGTGGTGCTGCAACTGTTTTTGTCATTGAAAGACGTGGCCATGGCTTCATGTTTGGTCACTGTGATGTCACTGAGGAGCAACAGGATGGAAGGGACCCAAGCTGGCAGTGGGGGCTGTGACTGCAGGGTGGGCAGGTGTGGTGGGCACAATGGGTATGCAGAAGAGTGGGGGGGGCACCTACCACTTCCATGTTCTGCAGCCACAAGGCCTGGGCTCCTTTTCCAAAGCTCCTCGTGGGAATGGCAGGTTACACCACTGGTTGGAACAGCCCCCCAGGGGTAAGGCTACAGGAGCCTCTTACTCAGATGCATGATGTGGCTTGGGACCAGTGAGATGCTTCCAAAGACCCTCAAGGCGAGGGTGCAGGGCCAGCACAGCGGCACCAGGGACAGCTAATGGCCACAGGATTACTTTGGGGGTGAAGGAAATCACTGAAATTAAGTTGCAAGGCTGGCTGCCCACCTCACCATGGATTAAAACCATGGAATTGTACACTTTTGATGGCTGAGTTCCTGATATGTAATCTATACCTCAAAAGAGAGGTAAAAAAGGCAAGTTCCTTCTAACATCTGCACGGCTGGAGTTCTGATGTCATTATTTACTTGCACATCGGTCAAGGAGCTAAGAGTTTGGTTCAACTGCTGGGTTTGTTTACAGCTGAGTGGTTTGCATGGGCAGAATGTGATGCTGGCACTCAGTGTGCGGGAGGATGCAGCTCGTGGGCACTTTCCCTGATGTCAGTACACAAAAATGCCTCTCCTGGCTTTCATTCCTGAAACTAAAAGGTTCGGCATGTCCTTTCAGACATCTCAGGGCAGAAAAAGCAATGTTTACTTGATGCAGATGTTGTCCAGTTCTGCAACGTGACTGTGAATCAGGAAGAAGCCAGGTGGCCGCCAAACACACTGTGCTTGTCAGGTGCCAAACAGCGCAGCCTGTCTTCCTCATCCCCGGTGAACAGCGAATGTCCACCTTTACCTCCAAGAGCTAGCTCTTCTTAATGCCCAGGCTGTCGCAGCAGAGCTCTGGGAGCACACTGTCCTGCGTGCAGCATCTGGGCTGACTGGCCAGTGTCCCTTGAACCCTCCACCCCACACTCCAGGAGGTCTCTGTGACGAGGGTTGGGAGGGATGACCACTTCTTCTCCCTGCATGGGCGCTGATCTCTGTGCTCAAGGCAACAGAAGGGGCTCACAGTGTGCCTGGCGACCCCTGACCTCTAGAAAGGCTGACCCTCCCCACCTCTGCACAATGCAGCAAGTCTGTGTGCTGCCCTTCATCAACCCCTGCCACCTGTGTCTCAGGTCTCATTGCCTCCAGGAGGCCTTCCAGGGCTGAACGTACCTCAGTGTCTCTCTGGGGAGCTGTAGGGATGGCACCATGGGCCCTGCCACCCTGCAGAGTGGCCACTCTGTGGACAGAAGTGGTGGCATCATCGTCAGCATGCCCTTTGTGCCTAGGACAGGCCCAGAGAGCCAGGTACTGTCGGCACCACCTGTACCTACTGCCGGAGATGGGTGTCTGTGACACAGGCCAGGAAAAGGAAGTATCTCCGGGAGGTGAGCCCACGACCGTGCCATCTGGGCTATTCACTATGTGTTCACCTGGGGTGAGTGCCTGGCCCTACAGAGACCCCTGAATTGACGGGACATTGCAAGGGTGTCCACTGTACCCCAAGAGGCCCTCTCCTGACCCCATCCCTTTTGCTGTGGCCCACGTCTACCTGTCACCTCCCATGGGATCCTATCCGTTTGGTGTCTAATGTGTATTTATTGTTTTGAACTGTTAGCTTTCTCTGTGGGCTCCCACCCAGATGGGTTCCTGGAAGGCAGCCACAGCCCCTGCTCAGCTCTGGGGCTGCATGGGCCCCATGGTTTACTCGACACCACCCTTGTTCATGTTCACGCCCTGTGTTGGCTTTTAACACACTTCGCTATGGTCCAGTCAGAGTATTTCTGATTTCATTTTAATAATCACAGTATAAATTGAAGACTTACCCTTTTTCCTTTGGCTTTTGGAAAGTTTAGACTGTGACGTGTTTATAAAAACCCAGAGGCTCCGTGACTGAGCACCCAGCCCCGTGTAACCCTAGCCTCCCATTTCTCCTCCCTGGGGACCGGGCTTGGGCTCCTCACTGCATGGCCCTGCACAGCACCCCCACTCAGTACCCCAGCCACTGGGGTCATGCATCCTGCAAGCAGCTGGCCTCGCAAGGGTGCTATGCATGGGCCTTGCTGGCCACCACCCCACCCTCTCTCCCCCAGTGTTTTGCCCCCAGTTTGAGCTTGTTTGTGAGCATAAGTGCCATTCATTGGGGACAGCCAGCATGGAGGCCGCATGGGTCCTGAGTAGCAGCTCACCCCCCCCCCCTTGCAAATGGTCAGGAGGCATGTCTCACTGTAGACAGAGTGGGACCCACAGTTTTAGAAGTGCTTGGCATGTGCTGCCAACTCTTCTGACTGTGGGGATGGAGGGGGCACAGGAGCCAAGTGCTTGTTGAACTCAGACTCCCCACTCCCATGCTCACCTAGAGCAAGTTCAATTCGATGCTCATTTCTTGATCTGAAGACAGGAAGTGGTCAAAGCTCCCCTCTGGGTCTGAGTTGGGACACAGAGGAACCCTGAGGTCAGGCTCATGAACAAGGGGGGCACCACTAAGAGGGATTTCTCAGGATCCACCCTCCCCTGGCCGCACCCCAGCTTCTCACCAAAGCAGTGCTCCCATGTCTTCACCTTGCACTGTTCATCCATACTGTCCCCTCCCCCACCCCAATCCTGCCCCCACACTTCTCCCAGGTACCCTAGCTTCTCCCAAGAGCCCTGTCCTGTGACTCAGACCCCAGCAAGATATGGATCGACTCCCCATTCATACTGTCACCTCCAGGCTGTGTTCTGCTCCCAGAGGACATGTCCCTTATCAGGGTCCATGCAGCTTCTCCTGTGCCCACTGTGAAATGTCACTGGCACGCTTTGCAAACACCCATCAGGAGTTGTTTGTTTCACACCCCAGAAGGGAGGGGAGCGCCCACCCTCAAAAAATCTTAAAATAAAAAATTCTCATTAAAGAATATTAATACTCCTGAATTAAAGAAAACAAAAGGAGAAATTGCCTGGAATAAATGTAGATCACCCTTTGATTCTGTCCACTGAAACATGCAAATGGCTATGCTACCACACAACGGCAGGGGGCTGGGGGGCTGGGGGTGGCCCTGATCTCTGGGATGGGTGAACCCCGTACAGCCCCTGCCTATGCTTCCTGTTCTTGCCAACACTGCATGATGGGGGGTGCAGACTGGCCCCAGATTATGTGCAGTGTCACCTGAGGATGTAATACATGAGACTCTTTTCCAGGAGAAAGCAGTGAAGGTGTGAAAAGATGAAGATGAACAAAGGGAAGTATGGGTGCTGGGGGCTGGGGGCATCCCCAGGAAATCCTGCAGTCATGGAGCAACGCCCCTCCTTACATCCATTCAATCATCACATGTTCTCTGAAGAACATGACACAGAAAATCAGAGGGAAAAGCTTAAACATGAAGTTTTACTAAGGGAACTTCTCTTTTTATAACTTTACAGTTAAAAGTAAAATTAGAAAAAAACAAAACAAAACAGAACCCCAAGCAAGGAAGGATAGTAAGGGAAAGAACCCTGTCTGAAACCAGGAGCGAGGTGGGAGGGCTACCCCACAGGTAGAGACTGGCGTCCAGCAGGCCTGCTGCCCACCTGGGGCCAGTCACAGAGAACAGCACTTGCCTGAGGCAGGAGGCCGGTCTCTGTCACATCTGTGGCCGAGGCAGATGCCCAGCCCTGGAGATTCAGGTCTCTCCAGCAGCCAGGCTGTCCCTTGTTTGTTGCATGCTGCTAAACAGAAAAGATTTCCAACAAACCAGGGCAACGTCCGCTCACTGATCTGGGCGAACGGTGCAGGCAGGGCTTTCCCCATGGTGCTGGCAGACTACAGCCCAGAAATGAGATACCCGGTTGGGAGGGACCTGGCTGTGGGGCCAGGCAGGAGTGGACTGTTCCTCAGAGGCTCAGGAGGCCTCCAGGTCAGGGGGCTTAGCACTTACTCTTCTCATTTTATAGTCCCTTCAGTTAAGGTTTTTATAATTAAGAAGCTCAGGCGTGAAGTGCAGAGACGCTGGTGGACCATCACTTGGCCACCCTGGGGAGCTGGTGGAGGGAGCAGCTGTTCTTGTGCCTGCTGCCATGTCCTGGGCTCAGGGTGGCAGGCACATGGCCAGGATCCCAGGGACACACAGTGTGGCCTTTTCCTGGTTGTGCTGAGTCACAGCCTTCTCTCGGCCCATGGACCTCTGCTGATGTTTATGACTGACCTATATGACTGGAGGAGGAGCCAGCCAAGAATGTGTGACTTTTATAGAAAAACAAGATAACAAATTTAAAATTAAAAAAAAAATAGAAACACTTTAGTGCTTCAAAGGACACCATGAAGAAAATCCACAGAGTGCTGGAAAATGTTGGTGGGTCATATGTCTAATGGGGATCTATATCCTGAATATGTAAAGAGTCCTACTGCTCAACAATGAAGACAAATAGCAATAGCCCAACTGAAAATGAGCAAAGGCAGACACTTATCCAGAGGAGACTATGACCACACAATGGTCACACAGCAGTCCACACCACTTACTGTTGGGGACGTCACCTCAGGGACCCAGGATGCTGGGTTTAGAGGAACAGAGGGGCTGGCACTGACCTGGTTCCATGGAGGCTGAGAGCCCGAGGAGCTGCTCTGGTTTCCTTGTCAGACACCTGACCTCACAAATCCATACCAGAGACAGCTCTGGACTCTGCTCTCTGGCTGGCATTGATAAATCCCCAGCATTTACACGCCACCACTGGACAGCAAAGGACCATGCTGGGGGGGGGTGGTTTCTGAGGACTCCCTTGTGGGCATAAGGCACCCCAGCAGTCACACTCACACCCCTGCTGGAGGCTCTCATAGCGTCATGGCATTCCCCACTGAACAATGCTCATTTCACATAAAAAAGGAAGCAGCACAATAGGCAGATAACCCCCAATGGGAAACTTGGTGATTTAATTAAAAGCAGCTCTTGAAACCTTAAGTATTTTATTTTTCATAGTGACAATTCTGGAAAAAAAAAAAACAAAAAAAAAAAACAGCCTCAGTCCCAGGAGGGAGGTGGCAGGCGCACCAGCAGCGGAAGTGAATGGCAGTTAAAGTATGCTTGGCACCCAGGCTGCTGGGACATGGGAAACTACAAGATTGGGGGCTGGAGGCAGCTGAGCTTCTGGATGGGGTACCTGGCCCCACTTTGTGCAAGCTGCACTCTGACTCCCCCATTACTGTGTCTGCCTTCAGGCCCAGAGGAATATTTCCAAGCATAGAGCCCTTTATGTCTCTCATCTTTTTTAAGCTCATTCTGGGCTCCCGTTGATAAACTACTGGATGATGCTGGAGTTCACTCACATCCACCCATCACACCCAAGATCATTTTGGTGGGGACAGCCCCAAGGCATTTTTAGACTCCTTGTTTCTATGCCTGCCTCTACCTGGCCCCCCCCCCTCCCTGTGGTACCAGCCTAAGGACTCTGCTTGGGGATCCTCAGGGGCCTGGTAAGAAGGACCAGCAGAGGGCGCCTGGCCACCTCCAGAGGGTAGAGCTGATGGTCTAACTGCACTGCTGTGTGCCCACAGATCACCCTGCCTTCCACCAGTCACACACCCATCACCCACCACCTGCCATCACCTGTCTACACAATTATCTCTCTACCTTCTATTTATCTATGTACCGCCTATCATGCTTTTTTCCATCATCCATTCATGCATACATCAGCTACCTACCTACCATCTACGTATCTCCTATCTAGATAAGTGTCTTAGAACTCTCGTGATGGTTTCTCCAGTCAATACCTCCAGGGTGGATGTGCTGTTTCACACTGATCATGGAGTGTCCAGGGGCCACAGTGTCATTCTGTCACTGCCATGCCAAACCTCCTGCTTTCTAGAGTATGCCCTTCTCTAGTGTGTTCTAGGGAGGCTCACCTAGCAAGTGTGGGCTCCTGGATGCTTCCTGGTACTGGCACACATTTGCCTCCAAAACCTGCCAGGTGCGCAGGGGCTGGGGCAGGAGATGGTGCTGATGACTGTAGAAAGTCCTCGGGCCCCAAATATCACCCCACACCCCCCCCCAGCAGCTGGCCATGGCACTGCAGTTAGCACTGGGGGGGCCACTCCTGCTGCCATACAGTCAGATGTGGACACCCGGCAAATGCCAGCCCCTGGGTGGCCCCAACATGGACGTCCCAAGCCTGTGGTCACAAGGCGCTGAGAAGAATGACTGGGTGATGGGCCGAGGCCCTCGCTACATGGTGGGTGCGGTCAGACCCGCCCTGCAGCGGCCTCGCTTGCACCTGCTCGTGGACATTCCCTCAGGCGCATGCGCAGTACCATCCTCATGGGCACGCGTCCGCTGTAATTCCTCGACGGCACCCTGAATGCCTGGCCTCTGCTGCATCCCTGTGAGCAGGGATTCTGGACCTTTGCCCTTGTTCCTTGGGGTTTTTGTGGAGACACTTGCAGGTCCGAGAATAGACGTGAACTAAGGGGTCGGGAGCATGCTAGTTTTCTGAAAATAGCAACGACCTTGTCTGGGAAGAAACCCTGATGATGTCGCAGCCTTGCGCGCCCTCGGGCGGGCAGGGCAGGACTGGGTGCAGTGGGCAGGGCCACTGCTATCACACCAGGTACATGGGGGACCCTGCAAGGAGACGACAAAAGGTCATAGTCCCTGATGTGTGTGTCGCCCAAAAAAGGCTCCTCAGGGCTAGGCCTCCACCAGCAGTTGCAGGGCAGTGTGGACAGCTTTGGGCTGCACCAGTAGACTCCTGGGACTCATGTGGACACACCTGAAAGGCATGCAGAAGAGTGGTGCTGTCCCCCCTCAAACCCCCTCTCCCTCCATTCCCCACCCCAGGCACCCTTGCTCCAGTCAGACAGGAGAGTCTGGTGGGGGCTGTTGCCACCATGTTTCCCAGTAATCTGTGTGTCCCCATATTTCTGAGAAACAGTTCCTTGCTGCCCCACAACCACGAGGGGGACATGAGCCAGTTCATTTTATTTTCTGAAAAGGACTTGTTTAAGTAAAGTGTTACTCTGACTAGTTTACACTCAGAGGACCCGGCAAGTTGGCCAGACAGCTCCCAGTGCCTGGTGCAGTGCCCCCCTTGAAGGCATTTTGCAGGGGGAGTAACTTGGCTGCAGCAGGGATGACAGAGCTGCAGTAGACAGGCTGAAGTTCTCCCCCACTCCCATACTACCCCACCCAGTGGGAGCCCTCGCCTCCAGGTCTCTGAAGTCAGCAGCCAAAGGTGGTAAAAGGGCAGAAGTGAGACCAGGGAGGAACCAGGTTGTGGGTGAGCCCAGAGTCTCACCTGGGCTGTGGGGAACTGGGGTCTCCTGCACATACTTGTACATACCTGCTGGAGGTGTCCTGCAGTCTCTCAGACCTTGCAGGTTCACGCTTATAAACTCGTGTTTATCCATGAAATAGTCAATTCACCACTTAGTGCCAGCATGTGTGGGGACTAGAAAGGTGCAGGTGCTGTGTGGGGTCTGGCTGGAAGCAACCGTGCAGTGAAGGGGGCTGTGGCACTCTCATAGCACCCACCTGTGCCTCGGGCTGTGCCTGCGGCATCTGCGGGTGCTGGGGGCAGGCGGGTCAGCAGAAACAGGGAGCCAGAAGCCCAGGAGCAAGACTTCCCGAGGGCAGGCAGCTAGGCCGGCTGCCCCTCCTGCTCCTGCCAGGACGCAACAGACAGATTCAGCTGGTTTTCTCAGGACTCGGATACTGTCACCGCACCACCAATGAACGTCTTCAGGCAGGACTTTTTTCTTAAAAACAGGAATGAGAGCAACAGGGAGACACATTTTCTAGATAGTGACACTATTGGAAATGCTCCCGGCTTCATCCAGCTGTCGGACTTCATTTCTTTTTCCTACAAACCAAATTGATTCAGCATAAAAAGTCATCCCTTTGAAGGCAATTTTCCATCAATGTCATCCCAGAAGGGGGGTCAGGCAGCGAGGGTCGTAGGACAGGCGGGCGGCCATGCCGGAACGATGGCTAGTCTGGCCTCGGTATTCGGGTGCCTGCCTGCTTCTGTTCTATTTTATTCTCCATGTTATGTTTCATGACAGAAAATCAAAAGGAGAAAATGGATGTGAAGATCACATTTGGCTTCTCTGCTAGAGAGTCACAGGCCTGGCCATTGAGTCATATTTTTAGATATAAGACCCTGTATCTTTCTATCTAAAAGGATTGGAGTTTATTAAAAACAACAACAACAACAACAACAACAAGATATTTGACAGCACTAGAAGTGTTTGTTTAAATTCCTGTTTTTGTCACACAGCTGCACGTGTGGGGTCATACATTCCTGTCAGGAGATGTTTTTTTTGAGACTAGGTCTCACTATTTTGTCCATGGAACTGTAGGCTCACGTTGCCTGGGGTACCATGGACTCAAGTAATCCCCAGCCTCAGCTTCCCAGGTAGCTGGGATTACAGGCATGCACCACCATACCCGGCTATTTTTTTTTGGAACTAGGTCTTACTATGTTGCCCTGGGCGGGACTCAAACCCTGATCCCTGGTCCCCACTGTGGCTTCCTAGGCTGCCACTTACAGGCATGCGCCACCATGCCCGGCCAGGAGATGGTTCTTAATGGGTTTCTCCCCCCTTCCTGATGGCCTGTGTGGTAGGAGCTGGGGCCATGGCCTGTGTGCCCAGCCTCCTTTCGAGCAAGTCTGCCTGGAGCAGCCCAGAGTACGGGGAGCTGTGGGCTGGTTCCTGACAGCTCCAAAGCAGGCCACCCTGGGATGGGGTTGGCGTGCCCCTGGTCTCTGCCTGTGCTAAGGCTCAGCCTCTGGCTTAGGCCTCACTTCTGGGCTGGTCCATGTGTGGGTGTGTCGGTGTGCAGACATGTCCGTGTGCACCAGCATGGCACCACGAGTGGTTACCATGAGCTCAGTTCCTGGAGAATAAAGGAGAGTGATAGCAGCACATTTTCTCCCGAGGCCCATATTCACTAGCGGAGGACCCAGCCTGAGCAAGCAGAAGTGGTCAGCACTGAGCTGAACCCCAAGATGGCCAAGGCCAGGAAGATCCAGCTGCAGAGGTGGACCCTGACAGAAGTGCAGCCCATCTGCAAAACAGCCTGACCAGCGGCTTGGATCTGCTTCTGGGTGGCTAGAGGATGAGTGGCAGCCAGTTGCCTTCCTGTGCTCCGAAGCCACTTTGCAGTCAGTGAAACTTGCTCCTGTTCTCAACTCCACTCCTCCAGGTCAACACAAACTTCTTCCCTCTCCTGAGTGGGGAGGCCCATCTCAGTGTGTTCCCTGCTTCCCTGGCAGTCAATTCACAATAAAGCTGCTTCCTTGCCTCAGAACCTGTGTCATGGGCTGGGCCTGCAGCATGCCGGGCAGTGAGTCCACTGCCACTGCTGGCACAGCACTGGAGAGGCAGACCCTGGGCCCTGTAGCAGGGCGACTGCGCCAGTGTCTGTGGAGTGGGGGTATGGGCAGGCAGCGTGCAGACACCCTCGGGGAAAACAGTGACTGGCGGCACTGCAGTGACATGTGAGCACAGGCAGTGGAGGCCTGGGGGCTACGCTGGGACAGGTCAGTGGACACTGTGTGGCCCAAGGTCTTGTCCACAAGGCAGTACCTCTGCCAAGTGATGGGCCATGCAGACATGAGCAGCATCTCCAACTGGCCTTTCACAGGAGAGGGAGACCTGGATCTGGGGTTAAAATTTCACCAGCAATTGAATTACATGACAACAAAACTCGCAGTTAAGGTCGCTGTGTATCTGCTGCCAGCCTGTCACTCCTGGGCAGCTCTGCCAACATCTTTGGAAAACCACAGGGAGAGAGACAGGGATGCTCGAGCCCCTTGATCACTTGCTCTCTGCTCGCTGGACTCCAGGAGGGGCACTGGGTGCCCTTACTGTTGCAGACCGGCCCAAGGGAGCAGCAGGGCAGAAGCAGGGGGATCTGGGCCCGTGGGTGGTACAACAACTTGGCACCTGGGCCTCTGTTGGCAGCTCCGCTGGGCCAGGTTTCTCTCCAGGCCACAGCCTCTGCTGTACCCAGCGGTGCTCACCAGTGTCCCTAGACTCCATATCACCTACAGCCCTCTGAAAAGCCCCTGTAGGTCCACCTCCTGGCCTCTGCTGCTCTGCGTCAGGATGGCAACTGGAGTAGGCAGGTTGGGTGCCGGCTGTGGTTGCCATGACAACACCTGGTGGAGGCAGGGTCTATGCTCTTGTGAGCAGGAGAGAGAGGAAGGGGCAGCCATGCCCTAACCAGCAGTGCCTTGGAAAGAGGAAACTGGACGCAGGCTCGGGAGATGGTGCGCTGCCACTGGCATGGTGTCTGCCAGGCCCAGCCCCAGGGCTTGTCCATCAGGAGCAGCTTGCCTGGAGGCAGCAGTGCCACTCAGATGTGAGGGGCCATTTCAGCCTGGCTCTTTGGGGGTTCTCTGGGGGGTGTCCTGGGGACCAGTGGCAGGGGAACGGTGTCTCTGGACCGAACCTCTGACGCTTCGACTGGAGAATGCCTGATGACACAGGTTCGGGCTGGAACATGTTTCGGGCTTATGCGGAAACGATCCCAGACCCCAGGGGACATGAAGTGGGGGGTCAGGCTTGGGTGATGGTTTCAGAGTCTTGTCTCCTACGACAGGAAACCAGCCAGGATGGCACCAGACTGCACGTGACCCTGAGCAGTGCAAGGAGCCACCTCTCCTGCGTTCATACTTTCCAGGTCCAGAGCAGCCACAGAATTTCTGTTTCTAATTTAGAAAACTTTAAATAGGGACAAAGCAGCTTGGACAAGCCTGGCTAACAGTTTTCAAAAACTCATTAGTCCTGTAAAATTTCAATTTATCTTCTCAAATTTGCAAGGCTTCTAGTGTGTTTCACCAATACATAACGCTCTTTTCTTCTCATGTTACTGCCACCTCCCCAGTAGCCTATGGAATGAAGCTGCTGGGGAGACATGCCTGCCGGGGGATGTTCACAGGGCACTGAGGCTCTGGGCGTCCCCAAACCCCGTGAGGTCCCAAGGACGTGTGGGCAGTTGGCCAGCGTCCCCTGGGTTTGTGCTTAGGTCAGGCCTGCCTAGGTGGCCTGCAGGCTGGGGACAGTGGTGAGGTGCCTTGGGGGACAGGTGACTGATTGGGCAGGGACCCACACCTCCCAGCTCTCCCCAGCCTGGCAAGCAGTGGGGAAGAAGAGCCTCACAGGCAGCACGCTTGGGATCTGGGCCCCTGGCCTCAGCCGGGTGACAGGCGGAGGCAGCCAGGACAGGGCGGCACCGGGGGCGTGTACTCTGACTGGGGCTGGCAGCTGCCAGCTTTCCCTTTGTGTCAGCGTTCACGGGTTGTTACCCCTGACTCTGCACCCACGTCCTCAAAGCCAACCCTCCGGAAAGACACCACGCCCCCTGCCCCTTCTGCACATCCTGAGCCTCACCCCATCCTCCAAACATGTGGGCTCAGGACCCCTCTGCTGCCTGCACCTCAGCAGGTCCAGTGGCAATCCCTAGTAACCAGATGGCCTACCATGCTGGCCTAGCATGTGCCTTTGACCTGACCCTCCAGTGGCTATGTGGCAAGGCTGACTGGTGGAAGTGGTGCCCCCAAACTCCTTCTGGGGAGGCTGGGGCTGTGGGGTGATTTGCTTGACCAGCTGCCTTCAGACATACCCAATGTTCCTACCTCCCAGGGTGACACCAGGCAGGCCCAAGAGCCAGGCAGAAGCCTGCTGGATGGGGTTTCTGGAAAAGCTTTCACTGTACTAACAGACGTGGAGTGCTGACTTCAAGACTCATGCCCTGTGTGTGGAGTAGGAATGTAATTCCTGGAACAGCAGCAGCCACCTTGTGGTCATGAGGACAAACCTACAGGTTAAGCCCTCTGGTGGCACTGATGGAATAAACTTGGAGTTAAACAACTGAAAAGGGTCTGTTATTTGCAGTCAAATGCAAACTTAGCAGATAGAAGCAGGGCTTCGGAGAGACAAGGCATAGGACACTGGGTACTTTGGGTCGTGCTGGAGACCAGTGTCATCTAACCAGGGAAAGCCAGGGCAGCTGTCCTCAGGCAGCCTTCAGAGGCTCCTATCCTCTATCCCAGTGCAGGTGGGCCCTGGCCAGCAGCCTCACCCCCCAGACCTCTGTCTGGTCAGCTGGGTGCTCAGTTTGGAGTTGCAGCGGTTCCTGGTGGTTACTTCCTGCACTGTGGCACTGGGCTCCACCATGCAGGTCTGCACATCTGGAGAAGCCAGTGAAGAAGCTTACTGGTGGTTCCAAGAGGCAGCAGGGCTAGAACCATTACAGGGATGTCAGTGTGTCCCCCCTGTGGGCCCCATGCTCTGCTCTAGAGCTTGCTGGTCTGAGCGAACTCCAGGGCAGGAAGGAAGGCGCACAGAGGGTGGAGAGAGGTAGGTGTCACTGCAATGCAGCCCGGCACATCTGCTCTGCACAGCTGCTGAGAGCAGGTACCAGGCTCATCTTCCATGACACACAGGGGCCATCTCTCATCAGCTGCCCTCCCTCCCTCCCCTCACCTCTCCCCTCACCTTCCCACTCCCTCCATACCTCCTTCCCCCTTGCTCTCTCACCCTCTCATTGAATGAAGGCCGAAACATTACATCAGGGGAGGGCTTAAGTCTTTGGCCATGTTGCCCTCACCCCCCACTTTCCCCCTCCTCCCCTCCCTCCTCCCCCCACCCCTGTTGAACGAAGAAAGAAGGGAGACACTTCAGGGAAGGGCTTATGCATCTGGCCATGTGCCACCCTTAGATGTCCTGGGTACAGGACCATTCTGTCCGAGTCTCTCATCTGGGCAGTGAGTGGTCACCAGCCCTCTCTTTTAGGTTGATGGTTTCAGGGGCAGAGAAACCAGACTGGGTCCTACCCAGACTCACCCCTCTTTGGAAGCTGTGCCAGGACTGTGGTTGGCATTGAGACTAGCACAAGAGTCAGTGCCTAGAGGTAGCCAAGGAGCCTTCCAGGGATGTGTCCTGAGAGCAG
This sequence comes from Uropsilus gracilis, assembly GCA_004024945.1. Classification (NCBI taxonomy): domain Eukaryota; kingdom Metazoa; phylum Chordata; class Mammalia; order Eulipotyphla; family Talpidae; genus Uropsilus; species Uropsilus gracilis. The sequence goes on along the minus strand of PVHY01007891.1, from coordinate 37,089 downwards.
GAATATGAGTGCCAATTTATGGCAGGCCTGGGCAAGTCTGGAAGAAGCCATACTGATTATCACCTACTAAGACAGCACCCAAGGGAGCCCACTGTGGTGGGCACAGGTGGGGGGCAGCTGCAGGGACCAGGCCCTGCTTGCCCAGAAGGGAGAAGGTATGAGATGAACCCTGCACTAACCCCTAGAGCAGGAGAACGAGGGGCTGGAGGGATACAGTCACTCTTGCTCCACTTGTAGTGTCCACATTCATCCCAAGGTCACTGGCCAGCTTGTCAACATGGCCAGGGCCCCAGCAGCCCATTCAGCAGCACCCTGCTGAGTAAGGTATCTGAGCTGCCTGGTGGAGGAAGAGGGGAACAAGGGCTGCAGTCAGGACAGTGCTGTGCCAGCCCCAGCTGCCAGCAGTGACAGTCTGCATGGCCCCATGGCCCCACGGGCAGCAGCTGCTGCTCAGGGGACCAGAGGGCATACAGTCAGAGCAGGCATCACCCCTGGAGCAGAGCCTCCAACCTCTGACATGCAAGACCTCCCTTGAAAGGAGTGTGTAGGGGGCTGGTGCAGTCCCCACCCACATCTGCAGGGATCATGATGCTGTCAGGGTCAGGCACCCTGAGATGTCCCAGGCCCATGTGGGGAGATCTTGGGAGGAGGCTCAGAGTTGCCTCCTCTTAATGATCTACCCTCATGTCCCCAACTCTAGACTGTTCACACTGACCTGCTCTGAGGGCTGGGACTTGGTGCCCACGAGGCGTGGGAGATGGGACTTGGGGCACCTAGGTAGGTTTGCAGACCAGCGCTATCCAACTCCAGTGATCTGGGCATGTCTTGCCTACAAGAGCAAGCACATATACACACTTTAAAGATGCAATGCCGATGGGCTGGGGGGCCCAGAGCTAGAGCTGGTCAAGCCCACCCATGCAGGCTAGCAGGCAGGTGCCTGGCCAGATCTTAGCACCCGGCACAGGGCCCTTGTGCTCCAGCACCAGAAAGCTTGTCAGAAACCACACTCTCTCACTTTGCAAAGTATTTTTCTCAGGAAAGTTGGGGTGTTTTCAGACCGGCCTCACATTTCTGGGTGGCTTATACTTCCTAGGTGGGGCTGGGGTGGTAGAGGCTCCTGGCTGGGGGACCTGGGAGCTCTTGAGTCACGAAAACTCGGAACTAAGGACCTGGAATTCCCTGCCAATAGGTAACCATTCAGTTAATGGAATTCAAACACATCAAAAGGAAACCCCCAGAGCCTTTAATTACAAAAGCAGGGAAAACACAATACTGAATATGCAAATTTTTAATGCAGGTAAAATATTAACAATTTTCTTGTATAACAAGCAAGCCAGCCTTGCAAACACACCAACTGTTTTATCATCTACAAAGTGTAGAAAAGCTAACCCCTCCTCACTCGAAGAAGTTTGTGTCACTGAAAGAACAGCACTCAGTGAGATTTCGCACCCAAGGGTCTGGTTCTCCAGACAAGATACTTGCAGAGCTGACAAAATGCAATCCTCTCACTTTCCAGGGTCACAGTCCCGGCACACCGCTTGGTGATACGGAAGAAATGTCCACTACATATTTAGGTAAAGAGCAAAACCACTTCAATTAGTTCTTACCGTACTTGTGAAGTACAGATTGGGGTTTCAGATCCTAGAAAGGGAGTTTTGGTGTAGGCAAGGCACGTCAGGTATCTGAAGATCTTGTACTGAAGTTCTCTGTGTGGTCCGTCCCTGAGGACCAGCCTTTGGGCAAAGGGAACAGCTTTCTCCGTGAGCACAGACACTGCTTTAGCATACTTGTAATCTGTGTACAGCCCACAATGATCTCCTTAATGCTCCCCAAGTCCGTGACTCCACCAGGCAGGTGGAAGATGGCCAGCTGATCTCCCCGGTTCAAGCAGGAGGGGTGTCCCCGGCAGCCCCCCTCTGCCACAGATGGGTCCTGTATCTCTCTCACACTCATGTGCACACACATGTACCATGCTGGGGCTGGCACCCACTGGGACATGGTGAATCACAGCAATGGGAGCCCATGGGAGGGGGCAAAGTTGGGCACCTCCAAGTCCACTTTACAGCCTCATAGGGAAACTGAGGCTGATTTCAGCATGATCCATATATTATATGGCTCACATATTTGAGGATCACCACTTGTGTTTCTAGCACTCAGAATCTCCTTGGCACCGGAAGAAAAGGGCTCTGGGTTCAGGGCTGAGCCCAGGACCCTCCTCAAAAATCAGGTGATGGATTTAATTTGAAATGCTTCAGCAGACAGCTGGCAGCGGTGACTGGATTGAGGTGAAGGCAAAACCAGGAGTCAGAAACGGAGTGTCAGGGGTGGCGGTAATGCTGGCAGCAGAAGTTGGGGGAGGCCCCCATCTTGGAGGGGGGAATCAAGAACATGTAACACAGGGCTTTCCACAGACCCTGTGAGCTGCACTGAGTTTATGAAAAATATGCCTCAAGTTCTCAGGAAAAGCCAGTCATTTACACCTATTTATGGATACAGTTCATCTCCCCAGTTACCGTCAGCAACTAATTGATGCTCTCTGGGTTCACCAGCTGCAGGGCGCCTGGGGTGCCAGGCCAGCCCGGACGCTGCTGGCCCTGCAGCCGTGGCAGTCACAGCGGGCTTCTTCACAAGCTGCTGTTCTTTTTCCAACATGCAGTGAGTCAAGACGTGTCGTTTGGGGGTGACCGGAGCTGGCCCCTTTCTGGCTCAACTCAAGTGCCCATGGACAGATAACCCTTGCAAGGAGCCCCTGCCAGGTCAGCCAGCAGATGGATGTGACGAGCGGCTGTGTGGGGTCAGAAGCTCTTCTCTCCCAGACCCCAAGTCCCCTGTGCCCAACAGCATTCCTAAAACCCACGAAGCAGCACAAACCTGCAAACAATGCAGGAATAACTGAAAAGCATCCGAGGGCAGGCGACACTCCCCCCACAGCCCCCACCCTTGCTCCCCTACACAGCCTGCATGGCACGGCAGCAGGAGGTGCCCAGGACACACCTTCCTCTCCGCTATTGTCCTCTGAGGCGGATGACCAAGGGATCTGGACATGGGGCGCCTGTCTGCCCTTCCCAGGACAGGGCCCAGAACCTCCTCCATCCCAAGTGTGGAAAGCATTTTTCTGACTGTGGGTTTGTCTTCAGTGGCAGTGTTGGTGGGAGGATGTGACATATTGCTTCTGGTTAAATTTAGATTGTAATAAGAGCCGTTCTGGAATGTCTCTGATGCCACAAAGAGGGGAAATTAAATAGAAGTGTTTCGTGTCAAGCACATACTCAAAAGCCTGCCTCATCAGAGAAACATGATGCCTGTCAATCAGGTGTCTGTCTTGCCAGTGGAAACCGAGTTGCAGGAGCCCTTTGAGCTCGAGGGCACAGATGTAGGAGGAGCCAGTATGCAGCTGGGGGAGGGAGCAGGACCCCACGGGTGTGACATCCTGGGCCACAGGGTCACAACCTTGGCTGCAGGCATACTGTCCAGGATATATGATCCTTGAAGACAAGATGATTCCACGGCTGGGGCGCAGGCTCAGGCCCTTGCCGAAGAGTAGCTTTCTGCAGCATGGGGGACATGACAGGATACAGATGTGGGACCAGGGCCTCGAGGGCACACCAACACCTGGCAGAGCAGCGTCCACATGGCCAGACTTGGTTTCACCTAAACCTAAACACTGCATTTTTCAAATGCTTCAATAAGTTCAATGACAGATTAAAAAAGAAAAAAAAAAAATCAAAGATACCAATGCATTTTTCTTGGCACAAAAATGAGTCCACACTTTTTCTTCAACAATGTCGTTTGTAATATAGTTTTCATAATTACATCTTTGGGTAATAACTTTGTAATTTTTTTCTATATTATGAGTGTTGTCAGTTTGACTCCTGAATTTTTGGAAAAGGTGTGCGTTAATGGCTTAAAAAACACTAAATTCTAGAAATGGAGATTTTTTTTAAGAAATGGGGATTTTTAACATCACTGAATCCTATCCCCTATAGACAGGGTGGAAGGAGGGAGAGATGCCTGCTTTTGCCCACTGGGAAGAATGGTGGGTGACCCCATGCAGTGAGAAGTCAACAGGCACCAGGTGGGAGGAGCTCCTCACAAATGTCAAGCCCACGCCACAGGTCAGGGACTCGTGGTGACACAGACCAGGACCAGATCATCACCGGCTAACCACACAGGGGCCCCAGACAGACAGATGGACAGACAGATGGATAGCAGGAGCAGAGCCAGCCCACAGATCCTTGCGTGCAGGAAGACCACTGGGGGGCTATAGACCGCAGGAAGGGGGTCTAGGGACATCCCTCCTCCATGTAGGTTTAGGGGTTGTTGACATTTATGCTCCTTGGACAAACAGCCTATGGCACTAGATGGACGTCAAAAAGAAGTCAATCTACAGGCCAGGTAAGTCAGAACACCTCTCATTGCACGATTCTAATTATTTTTGAAATAAAATTTCAACTCCTTTGCCCCCTGCTTTTAATTTACACAATGATGTGGATAGTTGTCAGAAGTTTTGCTGGTTCCCTCTAGAAACACTACTGAAAAATTATATTCACTGACTTGGCCAGCCACACCTCCCACCACAGCACAGAAACCTGCCTGGCCTAACTGCAGAGGCCAGGAGGCAGCCACCGTGGCCAGGGTAGGTGCCAACAGCCCTCTCATATGCCCACACCCATGCCCACACCCAGCCATTACCCCAAGCAGCCATGGGTTCCCAGAGATCAGTCAAGATGGGAGGAAGGGAAACAGCAGAGCAGCTGGAGACAACGCAGCTTCGGCTCTGCTACGTCACTAGGGAGGAAGAGCTCTGGAAGGCGGGGCCTATCCTGGGGCAGAGACACAGGGCTGAGACCAGGGGTACAGCCCACGGATACAGCCCATGGACACCCCAATGCCACAGCCTGCGGCCCCACCCCATGCCACAGGGCATAGCCTTTGGACACGTCCCCCTCCCCTTGCCACAGGGGCACAGCTCACAACACCCCGCCCCCAGTGCCACAGCTTATGACACCCCGCCAGTGCCACAGTCAGCACCTTCCCCCAAGGCCTACGGGCACCCCCAGTGTCATGGGGGCACAGTCCAAGATCCCCTGTGCCACGAGGGCACAACCCTTGACAACCCGCACCCCTGGTGCCAAGGGGGCACAGCCCATAACCCCCCCAGTGCACAGAGGACAAAAGGAGACTTTCAGCGCCATGGTTTCAGGCAATGACTGGGTGTTCTCTACCACTTCTATCACAGATGTAAAAATAACTCCACAATTAAGGAGGCTGCATTTTTATTTTAAAAAACAGGAAAATAAAAATTTCAATTCAGTCAAGATACAGTTGGAGATTGCTTCTGTCTGGGCTGTCAGTTCACGTCAACGGACCTCAGAGAAACATGCAGCTGGCACACCCCAAGCGAGCACCACCTCACGTCTTGCATTTTGTCAGAGTCACCCAGGAACCAGCTGAGAATATTACCTCCTGCGTTCTATTCAAGCCCATGACAAAACAGCCACCTGGACTAGACACCACCTCAGCAAGACGTGTGGAGCCAGATTCAACCTGTTGGGCTGTCAGTCCCCCCCTCCCTTGGCATAAGGACTCCCCCTCTGCAGATATCAGTCCACGGGACATGCCTTCCTGGGGAGATGAGGCCACCGGGAGAGGGGGCCCTGGACACCAGCCACCAGGAAAGACAGACAGATAGCACATTCCACTTGTGCCACCCCTCAAGAACCCTCGGCTCTCTCCCCTTGTGGAGATGCTCCATGCAGGAGAGGGGCCCTGGGATGCCACCCACTCGGGGTGCCTGTGCACTGGCGGGAACCTCAAAACAAGCAAAGGGGTGGACAGGGCAGCCACACTCAGGTGTGCAGGCACCCCGTTCCTGTTAGCTTGGCGCTGGCCTCCAACCGGAGCTCTCACAGCTGCTGCTCTCAGGAGGGAGGTCAGAGGCACAGACCTATTTGAGCAGAGGTAGAACCCTGCCCCAGATGGCCCACCCACCCATGGGAGCAGCTGAACATTCCTGCAGGGGCTGTCGGGAATGTCACATAGTGGCGCAGTGCTTTGATGTCATCTGAGCAGAGGCTGGGGACCCAGAGCCTGTCTGACCTGACAGCGCCCCTCAACCCTGTCTGCCAGCCCAGGAACGTGCCCCCAACCTCTCTGGCTGGCCCCGCCCCAGACCAGCCCCACCTGCTGGCTGCACAGCCTCCTGCCCACAGCAACGCACCCCTTTCCTAGGGTGGTGAGTTTTTAAATGGGCTTTGCAGAAAAGTCAAATAAATGATCCGGAGCAGGAGGCAGGAGGCCTCACTCAGGGAGGAACTGGCCAGCCAGGGGCTTGTCATGCCGCACATTAAGACCTTAAGACAAAACAAGAGACTGCGATGCCTTTGTTTCATTTTCCTTAAATCAAATCACTTATTTATAAAATATATCCTTTTCAATTTCCAAATTATAGACAAACCTCCCTAATACAAAATGCTAAAAGTGCAAGAGTATAAATTAAGAGTTTGCAACCACAGTGTACAAACATTACCTTTTTATTGTACGGCTTTGATAACGTGAAATATTTACCCACAACTGTTTATAATGTCGTGAATAATTTACGGTGATGTCTGTCTGCATGGGCCCCGACTGTCGGGCTGCAGACCGCACTAGAGAAGACCGTCCACACAGCAGCTACAAACATTTAGATCAAAGAAAGGCTTGTTACTGAAGGGTACTTGCACACGAAAAGCATGCGATCTTTCCCGAGAGGACTTCACAACTTTGCCTGCATTGAAATAACCCACGTATTCATAGGAAAACATATCTTGCTTAAAAAAACCCACAGAGCAAATGTACCCTGCAGCCAGAAGCTTCCTTCCGAGTGGGGGCCCAGGCGTCTGTTACCCGCATCACTGAACAGCATAAATAGCATGGATGGGCGGCAGCTGCGGGCATGGCCCAGACCGGGCCTTCCAGGAAGGGCTCTAGAAAGAGTTCCAGTCTCTCGTTCCCTGGCACCTAGCCTCCGAGTGGGCTTCGGGGCACAGGCCCCCGGCAGGGTGCCTGGAGGGGCGCAGCCGATGCATCCGACCTCTCCACTCCCAGGGTGGTCTCCCAGGACTTCTTATTCTGACTTAGATTTATTGGAAAGGCTGCAGAGTCCAGAGCAGTCAAGCTCGCAGCAGACAGAAGTACTTTGCTTACGAGACAGCTTTCTGCAGCCGAGGGAACGTGGAGGGAACGTGCTCCCATAGGGGTGGAGGGAGAGCTGGGCCTGTGGTAGCATACACAGGCAGGACAGACAGGCCAGGCTAGTTAATGCCAATCTCCTTGTTATCCTCAATGAACCTGGTGAACGGTCGGCCAGCGCCTGTCTCGGGGGCAGCTTTGTCCAGGCCCACGATGGGCGGGCTGCTGCCGGTACGTGCCTTGTCCATCCCCCCCGTCAAGGTGCCCAGTGGGGAAATGGCGCTCCCCCCGAGACTTACTGGGAGCTGGGGGATGCCTCCATTTTGGATGACAGAGATCTCGTTGTTCTTCATAGCCAGGCCGTTGGTGATGGCCGCTGCATACTGGTTCCAGAAGCTGGGGTCCACATTCATGGCCCGTGCTGCCAGGTCCTTCTGGAACATCTCCGAGAACTTGAGGGCATCTCCACCCAGCAGGGCCATGGGGTTCTCCACTGACAGACGACGACCCCGCCGGGCCGGGGCATTGTTCCACATGTGCGTGCCCATGTGTACCTGCGTGTGACAAGAGAAGAGGTGAGCAGGACGTGCCTTCTGCCCCCATAGCCCAGAAGCACGGCGCCTCCCCAAAATGTCCCTCCTCACGACGGGGACAATATGTTCTTGTGAGAACTGTTCTGGACACTGCAGACTTAAAACACATGACGCTCCCTTTCATTATACGTCAAGGCAAGACCGGCTGAAGAGTCAGTGACCGTTTCCTCCAGCTGACCAGCCCAAGAATGCAGACTTTCCTGGGTGGAAACGACAGGCCTTGGGGACAGCCTGGGGCTGAGGCCAGCCCACTGCCCTTCACGGGGCCCCAAGACATGTGGGCTTCGGACATGTGCCCCTTCTGCTTTCTCCCTCAGGCCAGGGGCACCCATGTGGCAGAGAGCCCAGGTCCTGACCTCTACATGGTCCCAAAAGGTCCCAAGGCCCCCGCGTGCACCTTGTGTGGAGGGCACAGTTGCATTGAGCTGGGGGGTTCGGCCCAATGCCAAGCCACCTCCTGGGAAAAGTGCAGGCATCAGTCCTCAGCTGGACACACACCTACTCTTCTCCACCCCAGGTTGGAAGCATCAAACAAATGCCCAGAAGGCCTGGTGGTCTTTTGGATGAAACAGCACAAAATGGCATTTGTATTTTCCATGTCCCCCACAAGCTTTTAGAGCCTACTAGTTGGGCACCAGTGTTCCAAAGGTCCAGGCCCCCCAGCAGGACACACTGAGCTCACAGGGGATCTCTGAAGGGGGGCCCTGAGCCTACATGTGCTGCCTGAATGCACACACACCTGGAGACTGTGCACTCACAGCTACACACTTGTGCACACTCACCGCAGGTGCGTACACCATCAACCACAGCACCACAACAGGCACATGTCATACAGGTGCAGACACACACGCCACCACCCGCCTCATGGGGTGCCATACGTGTCTCATTCTCATCTGGGCATGCTGCACCTCAGGCCCATGACCACAGCACAGCGTGTGGGCCAGGCGGTGGGGTGCCTTCCTGGCATGGTGCCCACCCAGTGCCTTACCTTGAGATTGCCCTTGGTGGTGAAGGCCCTCCCGCAGATGGTACAACCAAAGGGTTTCTCGCCGGTGTGGGTGCGTTCGTGGATCTGCAGGGCGCTGGCTGAGGAGAAGGTCTTCCCACATGACTGGCAGTTGTGCTGCTTGGGCGTCCGGCGTGGCGGGGGTGCCAGCATGGGGGCGAGGCTGGGGCTCAGTACGGCCTGGGGCCCGGCAGGTACCTGGACCCCCGCTGGCAGTGGGGGGCCCTCGCCCAGCGGGATGGCCTTGCTGTGCCCGTTCACCTCCATTTTGATCATGGTGGGCGCAGAGCCTCCGAGCAGACGCGGGGCGCTCTGGCTGGGACCTAGAGCAAAGTCGGGGTCAAACAACCGGCAAAGTGGCCCCCTCAGCCTGTGTGTCAGCAAGTGCTGCTTTAAGTTGCCCGCGGTGGAGCAGCCGCGCCTGCAGACGATGCAGACGAATGGGCGCTCCTTGGTGTGGCTGCGCAGGTGGATCTGCAGCGCGCTCCGGCACGCGAACCGCTTGCCACAGACCCCACAGACAGCGCCCGCACACTTACCCCGTTCTCTGCTCAGGAACAGCAGGCTAAAGGGGGCCTCCTCCTTGATGGTGGGCCGGCCGGGATGAGTGGCCGTCAGGTCCAGTGCGCCTCCGTTCTCGGGGGCTGGGGGCGGGCTGTCTGGCCTCTCGGTCTTTAGCGGTAGGTCCTGGGGTTCCTCCTGGTTGCTGAGGCCCGGGGACTTGGAGGGCAAGCTCTCACTGTTGCTGTTCACCGGGGACAGGGCCTGCATGGAGGACGACGACTCTGACAGGGCTGGGCTGCCCGCACTCCGGCTCTCCAGGTCGCCCACGGCTGACGAGGAGTCATTGCTCAGGTGGTCACTGTCCCCAGACCCGTTCTCCACGGCCTTCAGGGCAGCCAGTGGCGGACAGCTCACGGCTGAGTCGATCATCTTCATCTGGTTCTCCAGGGCAGCGATGCTGGAAATGACAGAGGGGGGAGAGGGGGGGCAGGAGCCCGTATAGGAGGCGAGGGGCTGGGATGGATCACCCACTGGGTCCTTCAGCTCTGGGTCCTCCTCCATGGAGTTCTCGTCCAGGTCGTCGTCGTAGCTACTCAGGGCCTCGACAGCCTTCTCGTCGAAGGGTAGCTCAGCGTCGGTGGTGTCGGGGAAGCCCTCGGGCAGGGGTGTGTTGGGGATCTGCCCACCCATGTGCATGCGGATGTGCTGCTGCAGCACCACAGCATTGGTGAACTTCTTCTGGCAGATGGGGCAGGAGTGCTGCACACGCAGGGGAGGCTTGGCGCGGTGCACCCCGAAGTGCGTCTTCAGGTTGCCCTTGGTGGTGAAGGCGCGGCCGCAGATTTTGCACTTGAAGGGCCGCTCACCCGTGTGCGTGCGGTAGTGCATCTTGAGTGCACTCTGGCAGCTGAGCACGCGGTGGCAGATGACGCACTGGTTGGGGTCCGTCATCTTCTTGTCAATGTTCTCTACCAGCTGCTGGAGCTTAGAGGTCTCCGACGTTTGCATAGAGTCGAGCAGCCCCCCGAAGGGGAACTTCGCCTTGAACTGGTCAGAGCCTGCTGGCAACACCGGGCTGCAGAGGCCCGTGGCCACGCTGCCGTCCGTCAGGGCTGGGGCGGTGGCTGGCACGCTGGACGCCTGCCCGCCCCCGGGGCCGTCCCCTGCCCTGGCATGTGTACAGGGCAGGCTTGTGGGCTCAGTCTTAGTTAGGACGGCCCCGCTGAGTATGGGCTGGGGTGATGACTCCGAGGTCACTGGGATACTGGGCTCAGAGGTGTTGAGGCCAGGGGAAAGAGAGGTGCACTCGCTGGATGCAGGCGAAGGCCGCTGGGGGGAGCGGCTGGCAGGGGTGAGGCTGGGGGAGTCGGCGTAGCTGTTGACGCCGGGGACAGTGGGTGGGAGCTGCAGCCCCACGGAGGTAGGCACCGTGGGCAGCACGGGCTTGCTGTCCAGCCAGGTGGTCACGGGCTTCTCCGGAGGCAGTGACATGCCGTAGGGGATGCCGGAGCAGGTGGGCACGTTGTCCAGGTACTCTGGGACGGGGTAGGGGTTCATCTGGATATGGGGGTACTTTTCCTTGTGCCTCTGAAAATGCACCTTGAGGTTGCCCTTGGTGGAGAAGCGGTTGCCACAGACGTTGCACTTGAAGGGCCTCTCGCCCGTGTGGGAGCGCAGGTGGATCTGCAGGGCACTGTCGCTGCCAAACACCTTGGCGCAGAACCTGCACTTGTGCTTGAAGAAGGGGTCCTCAGCGCTGGCCTTGGGCTCAAACACCGACACGTTCGGGGGCTTGCCCTTGCGGTGCTTCATGAGGGCCGACAATGGGTCCAACGCGTTAGCCGTGGCCGCGATGCTGACCAGTGGGTTGGGGAAGATGACGCTACTGGCGGAGGTCTGAGGTAGCAGTGGGCTGGGCAGGGGCGCAGGCCCCAGGGCAGGGGGCGTGGGAGCACTCTGGGGGGGTGCGGAGCCTGCAGCACCGGGCGCTGGGGTGGGCGTGGAAGGGGTGGTGGTGGGGGGCGCGCTGGACTCAGGGGGCCCGCCAGCAGGTGCGTGTGGCGTGCTGGCACCAGATGCGGGCTGTGACAGGTGTGAGGGTCCCTCATAGGCCGGTGGGGCAGCGGGGCCGGGCGCGGCAGGGCCAGGGGTCGCCCCGGCAGCCAGCTGCAGCGAGTGCGCTGCCAGCCCCTGGAGCTGGCTGGAGGCTGGTACTGTGCTGCCAGGCGCCCCCGCCACTGCACCCCCAGGGTTCAGTGGGGGCCGCAGTGGTGGGCGGGTCATGAGGGCCACCTGGCTGCGGATCTGCTCGATGAGCTGCAACTGATGGATCTGCTGCTGCTGCAGCGCCATGAGCTGTTCCAGGATCATAGGGATGGCCACCGCGCCCACACCACCGCCAGTGCCTGCGCCTCCTCCCGCGCGTGCCTGCTGCGAGAACTGTGCCACGGCCACCTTGGTGCTGAGCAGCGTCTCCAGAGTCACGTTGGTGCTGGGCATGCCGTAGGCTGTGCTGGGGGGCGGCTCGGCCAGCGTGGGCAGGGTTGGTGGACCTGAGCCCGGGGCCCCTGTGCCGGCAAAGGCCTTGTCCCCGGGCGGGTCCACCTCCATGGGCTCCTCCTCCTTGTCGGGGACCCTCACCTCACCGGCCTCACCGCCCTCCGGCGCAGCTGCCTCCTCAGCAGCCTCGCTCTCCGTGTGCTCACTGGGCGAGCTAGCGGGAGAAGGTTCTGGAAACTCCTCGGAGGGTGGGGCCGGCTCATCCTCGTTCACGATCAGCACCGGCGGGTTCTTGGTACAGCTCTTCTTGTGCTCCAGGAAGTCGGTCCACTTGAAGAACTCAGCGCAACACTTCTCGCACACACTGGTATCCTCGCTCCCGCTCCTGCTCTCATTGCCGCTGTCCCCGTCATCAGCACCTTCCCCGGGGACGACTGGAAAACCAAGAGATCTCCCGTCAGCCAGGGCCTTGGACACACAGCCCGCCCTCCACCTCAAAATTTTGCACATAGGGAAAATCGATATTTTTTATTTTGTACAAATTACCCGACTTCAACGCTTCTGGCGTCCGGCGGGTGCAGCTCTGCTCTCCCGAGCTGGCTAATCATTTTCTTAGCCCAATCCATCAAATTATGAGGCCCTATCAATTGTGGATACTGCTGCTTAATGAAATTCCATAGAAGCCATTGATTTCCAATATTTTCATACAATCCGCAGCCGCCCTGTCTGCCGGGTACAAAGCCGGCTTTCCACGGGCTCATTAGGATTCCCCTTCACCATCGGGCTTCCTCATTTCCAGCAAAATTAGAGATGCCTTTGCCAGCTCACTTAACATTGCTAAACTAATCTGTAACCTTTCCAGCGTGCCGCAGCACCTGACCGGGGAGGCGCGGACTCTGCTGGCATGACCACCGAGATTTATTATCTTTAGGCCGAGCCAGACATCACAGGTTCAACGTAATTCCACGGAAGCTCTCAAATCAGTGGGCATCTATTTCATGTAGGAAATTTCCACTAAATACTTTCGTTTGTAAATGTAACAGGGCGGATCTGAGTGCTTCTTACATCCCTCCGCTCTGAAAAAGAGTCTCCCTGGCTGCAACTTGGAGAACAAATCAATCTAGTATCTTTTAGCCCTTTCCTCACAGGCAGGCTGGTTCCGCAAGTGAAGCTGTGCTCCATGAATGTTGCCAGTACAGTCCGAGCCTAAAATGAATCATGTTTAATACCATTAATTGGCTCCGTCACATGCAATATTTCTTGGCAAAACGAACCAAAATTATATGTTATTGTTATCAGCCAATAGAGTTCAGCGGTTTGTTAACAAACCAGAAATTATATATTTAAAGTTCATTTATGTTGACATGTTTAACATGAGAATGTTGTAGTCAGACACACTTTTTGTACCTATTTTCATCTATTCTCATACAAAGACTTAGCAAATTATATGCTTCTGCCGTGGTGGAAACCCTCTAATTGGCTACACATGTTTAATTACTGTTGTAGGAGCTACTTCCTGACTTCCATAACCCTCTTGTGCCGAATAACAGCCATGTTTAATGAACAATCCTAATTCACACCTGATCAAATAAATAGCCAGCCAGGAATGAGGACTCAACCTCCGATAGCATCCTTGCCCCTATGTTCTGGCAGCTGGCAGAGAGGGAAGGTCTAGGACGTTACCAACTCCGACTGTTTTTCGTCCGCTTACAGACAGAGTGACAGCAACAAACCAGGTCACAGAGATGAATGACAGTGGCAAGTCAACCCGTGGTGAACGTCAGCATCGAGTGCGAGAACAAAACACCCCACATCTAGGCCCCTGGAAATCACCGACTGTTAGATCATCGGCAGATGCGCGTGCTAAGATGTCTCCTTATTTTTCATTCTTTTAGGGTTTGGAAGAAGAACAATTTGGCACTGATTTTAAGAGAGAAAGCTGGTTTTTAAAAAATATCCTGTAAAAACACTGAGCCCTTGGCTGGGAAAGAAAATAAAAATATTTTTCGAGGCTGGCCTGTGCACTCCATGAGGCCATTACTTCCAGGTAATTTATACATGCCTTTAAAAAATTATTAGCAGTGTTCAATTAGCATTTTCTTAACTGGCTAAACCATTTGAAGGGGAAAAGAAGTTAGAGCTTGCAGCCCATAAAGAACTGCTAGACTTTTAAACTAAATTTCAGCTCTGAAGATCAGGCTGCAAGAAGTCTCATTACTGTATGAAGGAAGGAATGTAATAGGTATCTGTAATGAGGTTGAGTGTAGCTAGAAGCAAAGGCACAGCTGATTTATGCTGCAGATAGGCACATTAACAAAATAAATACTCAGAGTACTTAACTTTGCTCAATGTATGCAAAATCTAATTTTAAACCTGCTAAGGTTATGGAACGGGGGAAAAAAGGCTAAGATCTTCAGGTAAATAATTTCTTAATGATTAGTAAGAAATAAGGGCTATCTCATTCTAGTCATGCATTTTAAAAATAACCCCAAAATGCAAAGACTCTCTGTGTTTAAATGACTTAATAATACAGTGTTCTACTGTAGGTTCACCTATTTTTTTAAAAGGCTAAATAGCCACTTAAACAGGTTTATCTGTATTAAGCGATCAAATCCGAATTAGTATCAGATGACATCAAAACTGTACACAAAATAACTATTTAACTAGACACAGAACAGGGTAGTTTCAAAATGTTAGCCTAGTTTTTCACACCCTAATGATATCCATGATTTTTACGAAGACTTAAATATTTTAAACCATAAAGCTCCCAAGAAACAAAATCTTGTTAACTTTATGGAATTTCTACCTTTAACTCCTTAAGAAGATAAAATGTGTAACTTAAATGATATTACAGAAGTGGAGGCATTTTAAATTTTACACAGTGAAACTGTGTCTTACTTGAGGGGTACTTTTTAAAAATACAGAATATGTATGTGTGAGGTACAGTTCACTGAGAAAAGGCTTTAAAATTCAGGTGATTTCTGGATCATTTAAAGTGCGTTCAGTGTGGGGAGTATTGACTTACTGAACTGTAAACAAATCATATCTTTACAAATGACATTTTCCCAGATTTTCTTAGTAACAAAGTCTGGCTGGTGAAATGGAGAATGTGACTTGATTTTATTCTGGGCGTTTCTTGAAGATCTGAGCAACCTAAACTAAGTCTTTAAAGATACATACATACATACATACATACATATATATATACATATATATATATTTACATTTCCACTGGCTTTCACGTATTAAATGTTTTGAGGGGTCACCTCCAGATTTGTGAAGTTGGAGGTGTTCCCAGATGATTGCCTTTTCCAACCATTGGTGGTTTGCGGAATCACAACATTGTTTCTGAGTTGTAGAGTCTCTGCACAGGATAGCTGACAGTGTCTGCCCAGTAGAGGCCATTTTGTTTAACACAATTAGAAATGATAATGACCTAAACATAAAGAAGAAATTCTCAGGGAAAAAACAAAACAAAACAAAACAACTTTCCACACATAGTCCTTTAAAACTGTAGAAGGAAACTGCAAAAATGGCACGGGGTCACGTGGGTCCCTCATGGCCACAGAGCAGACAGGCACGCGATTGCGGGATTTCAAAAACAATTCTGAAATAAACTTGGTTTTTGACTGAAACCAATTGTCAAAAACTACATTTGGTGAAGGAAATAATTGTTAAATACAATTTAGGGTTCATAATTTGGGCAAAGAATTTAGAATCCCCACCTCAAATTCTGTGGGCTGGAGTTTGTGATCACTTAGGCTGTTGGCGCGAACTGTCACTCTCTCCAAATCTAATGATGACTGGCACTCTGCATAAGTTATAGATAAGCGCCAATTTCATAAGATGGTCTTAATGACGGTGAACAAATAAAAAAAACTAACAACTTGCTGATGGAAGGGAATTTTGTCTTCAGGTTTTAAGAGTATGATATCTAAATATCACGCGACAATATGCTTTTCAACTGTAATGACTGGCAGGAGATGATCAAAATGAGCACATTTTACCAGGGGCAGAACTCTCTAGAAGTAGCAAGATGTTTTACTCAACGCAGAGACTTAGAATGAGAGAATAGCTCCTCAAACATTCAGAAGACAGAGTGGGGAAAATAAGTTGTTAGAACTTGCCACCATAGCGTGTCTCGTCACAGTGATGAAACAGATCCCGGGAGAGAGTAAATGCATGGCTACTAGGGCAATATTTACTTTTGAAAAGAATGCTTCCTGTGACAAGAACAGCCATGTGGGGATAGTTTGAGTGTAGCTCACAGTGCTACCCTGATCCCAGAGCCCTCCTCTGCTGCCACAGCCGTGGGTCAGCTGATGTTGAATTCAAGAGTGTTCGACCACATTTAAATTAAACCTGCATTTTAAACTGACTTTTGTGTTCTAAAAAATAGAAGAGGGTACCTCCAGTACTTATTACAACTCATGATTTTATTGCAAGGTAAAACCATATCCACAAGCCACTGTAATAACAGTACAAATCTGAGAAATTATTCCCAGTGCATCTGGAAATGGGGGGAAGGGGGAAGCGGGAAGGATGCTGAAAAGCCAGCATGTAAACATCAGCATGAATGGCAAGATTTAGTTTTTGCATACTGATTTTTCAACTAAGAGATTTCAAACTGTGAATAGGTGAGGGATGAGACAGGAATTTACAGCACAGTAAGGGCCACGATGGAACAAATAAGGAAAAATGCCAAGCTATCCACCCAGCAGCCGGACTTAACCAAGAGGCCCCTTCCTGGTGATCAGGAGTGACCCACCTCCCGTGAGAGGGCCAGGGCTGGCCTGCTCTGGGGCGCTGGAGGTGGGGGAGGGGGAGGAGAGGTTCTGGGAGCAAGTCCACTGGGCTATTCAAGCTTGTGTCCAGCCAGCCGGCCTCTGGGCGTCCAGATATATCTCCTGCACACGGGGAGGGGGAGGCGCGGTCGGACTGCAGCTCTCTCAGTGGAAGAGGGGAAATGTATAATTAGTTTACAGCCATCCCCACGTTTGCTATTTATACTTCTGATTCTCAGGGCTGCTACCTCACCTCTCAAACACTCCCCAGCAAGTTCCCTGTGCTCAGCGGTACGGAGGAAAACGGGTCTCACCGTGTCAGAGAAATCTCTCACAGAGCTTCAGTGCTAGTCCTGAGAACCCGGGGTTTCGTCATCTCACTAGCCAACGCAGGGGTTTCACAAGTTCCAGCTCTTCAGGAAGGCTGAGGGCCCCTCCCCCGCCGACCCGCCGGCTCCCTTCCGGCCCTGAAGTAACTTGCACTCCTGCTGTCCGAGGCAAGAGCCTGAAAGGGCGGGAGTATCGCACCGGCTGGGGAGCCGGAACCCCGCTAGCACCTCGTCCCAGCGCGGACGCACCCACACCCGCGTGCCCTCGGCCACTTCCAACCACAGTTCTTAGCGAGCTTTCTATATTTCCTCTTCCCGGAGTGTACCGCCCGTTGAACAGGCTTAACCAGCACCCGGACTGACGTGGTGAGAGGGGCTCTTTACAATTTTTGCTGATTAGTCTCAAAAGCGCACTTTTCCCCCGTCCCCCATGCTAGGATTTTTACTCTGCACCATGAACAAAAGGCGAGGTCGCCCTCGAGCTGCAGGGGAAGGGCCACAGCGGTCAGCACCCCAGGCCCCACGTGGGTCTCGGAGAGGGGAACCTCTTTCCCCTTGGCCCTTAAAAATCTAGAAAGCATTTTTCAAGTTTTCCTAAATTGTGAGGAGCCACTTATTTTCTTGCAAATTAATTCTTTTTAACTCCTTATGATAGCTCTGAATCCCATAAAGAAAGATGAATTATCACATACTGGGCCCAAGCTGTGAAACAGGAGGAGACAAATCGAGGCCCCCACTGTGTTTAACAATGTAGAAGAAATTCCAGACGCGGGAGAAAAAATCGTGTCCTTTTCCCCAGACCTCCAGCTCGCCCGGGAGCCGACGGTGGAGGGCACTCTTGCCCCGCGCACGACTGGCCGGGCTGCAGCTCAGGCCGTGGCTCCCACTGGTTAAGTGACAGCCACCTGTGGCATGGTCCCCAAATGTCTCCTGCTGACAGCACCTGAGGCACCAGGGAGGAGGAAAGTGTCCACGCGTGGATGCTGGGGAAGCCGTAGCCCTCCGCGCCCAGTTCTCAGCTTGGTGCGCCCCAAACGGTTGGGGTCTGTCACACTTCAGGGCTGCAGCTGTCCCCCTCGAGGGGGTGAGGCTGCCTTGGGCGCCTATGCGGACATATGTCATACCCCATGGCACACAGACCTGCTGGTGCCAGCCCGTGTGGACTCAACACTGACCATCAGAGCACAGAGAGGGTGGCCAAGGTGTGTGTGGGGTCACTTCTGGCTAATACCTAGATGGCTTCAAGTCAGAGGCGGGTTGAACAGTGAAATCCGGTGCCATGTCCAGTTAAGTCACCCAGCAAGGGCCTACCTGCTGCCCAGCACCAGCCCTCCTCTTTCAAATCCACTCAGCAGGAAAACAAGCGGAGAAGCCACACCACTTAGCCATGCAAACACCTGGGTCTCCATGGCCAGGCCAGCTTTAGCACGACCATGAGCCTTGAGCTGGCCGCTCCGCGGAGTAAATCACCACTGTGACCTGTCAGCGCCCGCCTCCTGCTCCGTGTTGAGGCGACCCTCACACCGCAGCAGAGCCTGACCCTGAGAGGCCACAGTCAAGGTCAGTGCCAAAGGGGCCCTGCCTACCTCAGGATGCCCCCACCACCCTGCAGAGGCCATCCTGCGAAGGGCCCAGAGCCTGGAACTCAGACTCAGGCCTTGGCACCAGCAGGGTTAACCACACAGTTCAAGAGGGAGCAGCTGCACAAAAGAAAGCCCTTCCCCCTGGGCCTTCAGAGGCCTTCAGAACTAAGAGTACTGGCCGAAGGAGGTGGCGGACTGTGGGCCAGGCAACCAGGAGCAGGCACGGGTGCCCTTGCTCAACTCAGGACTGATACTCCACAGCTCAGCCTCAGGTCCTACTGCCAAGGTCAACAGCACAGATGCACTAATTGCATTATGAGCTTGACACGCAGCGGACGCCCAACAGGGCAAAGCAGGCAAAGGTTAAATCAGCCAGGCTTGTCAAAGCCCTCCTAACTGCCCACTTTCAGGGAGAGGTGGACCCCACTCCAGCTCATGCCCCCCCCCCACCAGCTCTCACGGCCCTCAGACAAAAAGACAGATGCCAGGCTGGCCAGAGGCTTCCTGGGGACACAGAGAGGGTGGGGGGTGGGGAAGGGCAGAGAAGGAAGCCTAACTAGTCTGGGGGGTGATTGGAGAGACAGACCACTGAGAACAACACGCAGACACCATGCTGGCCTGGCCTGGTCTCTGTGGCCAGCCTTCCAGCCTGCGGGATACCACCCCCTCCCCACTCCAATTAACCCAAGAGCCAACCTGAATCGAGCCCACGGCACGATTTTATTATTTAGATGAATAGTTCACACTTCCTGTAACAAGACTTGCCTTGTTTGTTTGCTTGGAAATCACAACGAGAGTTAACGGCATTTTCAATCATAAAATGTGCTGAAATCACAAGAGGAAAACCTAAGGACAAGTATTTAAATATATACAAAAGTTGACTTAAAGTGATACGAAGCATTTGCCGTAGGCGTAGGTTCTACGTGTATTTTGTGCGAGATGTGTGGTGATGTAGTACGCGGCTGCCGCCAGGCCCAGATGTCCTGGCCCTCCCCTGGCAGCCAGTCAGGAAGGCAAGGAGGAAAATAGCAACTAACAGACAACAAAAGCTCTTCCGGTTATAAATATTATTCAAAAACTGCCAGTTCTGAAGGTACTTCGGCAGCATTAAAAGATGGAGCCTAATCTCATTAGCAGTTCAGAGGAGCTTTGTTTTACTTAAATACAAGCCTGTGCCAACACCTCCATGTAGAAATGCTAAGTGAGTTCCCGGTGGTGTGCACACAGATGGAGACCTCGGTTACACTTTGGCTGCATTCCCCCCAGGAAATGTTCTTCGAACTACCTTGGGTGCATGGGAACGCTTCTCAGAGGTTGCCGCTGAAAAGGAAACCTGACCCACTTTTGCCTGCTTTTGCCATCATCTTGTATACAAAAAATAATCAGCTTGCTAAGTAATTCCTGCTGTTGGCCCTCACCTTCCTCTTTCCCTGGCTCTGAAATTTTTTGGATTTTGCAAATATACTGTGTGAGCGCAAAAGGGGCGCCCCCCCCCCAGTCTGTTACATAAGCAGCCCTTTCTCTGGAAGGTGGGAATTAATTAGCATGCTTTTTGTTGGCCACTGCATGATGCATTTTCAAATTGGTTAAGTTTCTTCAATATTATTTTTTTTTTAAATAAATGTCTGAAAGTCCTCTTTTCTTGCTTTTTCCTGGTGGCTCATTTTCCACCTTTTGAGTTTCAGAGAAAACAAGCTGCCTCTGAACGTCCCAAAGTGGCTGCTGTGTAGTCTGCTTTTGGAATGCGGGATGGTGAGTGTGCGCGGACCCGCAGCACTCCAGGCAGCCAGGCAGATACAGATAAAAGAAAAAGGGCCACGGAGGGGCTGGTGGCCTTCTCTCCCTTCATTTAAACACAGTCTGTGAATACCGCGGGTAAATTCCTAAATCACATGCTCACCACATTTAAAGGGGTTTCTGAGATAGCCATATGACTAAGTTGGCAGAAAATAAAAACACACTTTGAAGCAATTAGTACTGACAAACAAAATACAGGATGGCAAATTGTTTTAAGTTATAACATCATGCCCTTGCTCTTCCTGAAATACATACTTTCTTTCTAATGACAAGAAAGCACACCTTCAGCCAGTTGTGTTTTCTCTGATAAAGGGTGGTCACCTCACCTGTGACAGTTCTTGCAGGAGCAGGGGTGCTGGTCTGAGGCTGGAGGCTTAATTAATTTTTCTTAAAAACATAAACGTGCTGTTGGCCCAAAGGGTTTCAATCTAGCTGGCATGCATTTAACTGAATCCCGGAGCTGCCACACATTTATTTCTACATTTTCAGAAACAGGAATAAAATCATTTGCAATTTTAAAAGACAGTTTCTATTGGGAATAGAAGTCTCAGCCCCTTCAAATGAGTGTTTACAACAGGAGAGCTGTAGGACTTGATGGAAATCACGATTACTTTTGCTTATCTTAAGTGCACCATCATATTTCATGCCTGGGATGACAGGACTTGATAGCATGAAGTCCTTTTTGGACAATTATCTTTTCATTGCTTGCCTAAAAAGCAAAGCCTTAAAAAATACCTCTTTGGTCTTTTTACAGTTAATTAAAGGCAACTGTGAACCACCTATATTCTACTAAAAATTTTTGCACATATTTGTTTTTCTCAGCATTATCAAGAACCCCTAACTTTACATTTACTGCTTTAATTACTGTCATGCCCAAAGACATACAAAGGAATTATCTACTTCGTTTCTAAAACCCTGCAAACTAACTTACTTCTAACTTCATGGACCCTCTGTTTATTTCCACTGCATTTAACAAAATAAAAAATTGGAGAACCTCTGGTCCTTATTTAAGTCATTTACTTTTCACAACCATTTATCTTCCAAAAATAATTTTTTTTTCACTTGGTTATCTTATTGCTGAGGGCCAGCAGGACAGGGGTACACAGACATGGCATTCCTCCTGGAGTGAACAAGGAACAGAGTATCTTTTATGTTGCAGGAACAATCAGCTTCAAAATAATTAAAAGAGAAAACTGTTTTTAAAAAAGAGTTTGCCCGTTAGCCCTAGAAGTACCGAGCACACACAGGGGGGACTGACACAGCCAAATGCCCCTATCGGCCTGTGGCGGAAGATGACAGAGCCCTCAACCACCAAGACCAGGGGTGCCATGAAAGTTTCATCGCGGGTGGGGGGAGCCCCGAAGGAGTCTCACCTCTAAATAAATTCAGGAGCAGGAGGAATTCACAAGAGAACTTGGAAATAATTTATTCCATCTTAGGTTTTCAAGGACAGGCTATCTACCCTCGACCCGTCTGCACGTAGGTTCACCAGGCTCGCATTTCTGAAGTGAAATTAAACACGAATAGCAGTGCATCCGCTTGTTAACTGCTAAATACAAGGGCTTTTACTCTATTAATTAAAATATGCTTTAATAAAAGGAGACAGTGCACATTCTCATAACGACCCTACAAAGCTGAGAAGTATTTACATTGTTGCATTTTGGGGCGGCTGTGAAAGCCGATTTTAAGCTATTCAGGACCCACAATAATAAAGCTTTAAAATTCCTCGCTGGGATGCAATGTAGTTCTTTTGAAGGAAAGACTGTCTTTCTCATTCGGCAGAAATAAATCCATTCATTTGATCATGTAGTCATTGAGGGCGATACAAAACAAACCAAGTGTGAGAAATTCTATGTGATGAAGTAAACAAAACAAAAAAAATCCATCTCCATGACAAAAAGATTCTTTGTCCCTAATCTACCCACCATATGCAGGCGTTCCTCCTTAGCATATCCCGGTCCTCGTCTCGGGCGACCAGGCTCCGCCGGCAAGACCCCCTCACTCCGCAGCCACAAAAACACCCCGGCCGCCGCCTGCTCCTCGGCTCCTCGTCCCCAGCGCGCCGGCGTCTCCTCCGTCCGACGGGGCCGGGCGCCTACCTGCCGCGTCCGACTGCACCTCGCCGGGCGGCGAACTCCGAAACTTTTACTTTCCGCCCCAGGCCAGTTTTCGGGACGGAAAGACGCCCCTCCGCCCCCGACCGGCGACCCTGCCGAGGCTCAAAGTTGGCCGGCCGATGGCGTCGGAAACGAACCCCGCGCGGGCCGCGCTCCGGCTCGCCCGCCGCAGCCCCAGCCCCCGACCAACCGCCGACCCCGACCACCCGCCGGCCCCGGCCGGGGCGCCAAGGCCCGGCGCTCGGGGCGAGCCTCGCGGCCCCCAGTCCCGGTCAACCCGCGCTCCCGCCTTCGCCGCCGGTCGGAAAGCGCCCGCTCGCCGCCCGGCTGTCCGGGGCCCGCAGAGCAGGCCAGGCTCGCGGGCACGCCGGCCCCCGCCGCGCGCCGGGGTCCCGACGCGCGCAGAGACCACCCCCCGCCGCCGCCCCCGGCGAATCCCCCGCGCGGCCATTAAAGAAGAGGCCGGAGCCCGCGGCCCGCCGCCCGCCACGAAGCAGGACCGGGGGGACTGGGGCGGCTCAGCGCGCCAGGACCGCGCGGGCCGCAGGCACACGCGGTGGACGCCCGCGGGCTGTCCCGGGCGGGGGCCAGGCCGGCGGCCCGGCTCCCAGCGCGCCTCGCCCCGGGAGCCGAACAAAGCTGCCCGGCGACGGCCTCCCGGCCCTCGGCCGGCCAAGGACGAGCCCCACACGCGCCCCCTGCCCCGGCTCCCGTCCCGGCGGCGCCCGGGTCGAGGAGGCCGGCCCCAGCGTGCGGGTGCGGAGAGCCCGGGAGGCGGCGCGGAGGCGGTGGCCCCGAGCCCTCCCGTCTACACACCCCCGCGCCGGCCACCGCTGGCCGCGCCCGACCTCCGCCGACCGCGAGCCCTGCCCGGGCCTGGGCGCCTCCGCGCGCAGCCCCCCAACTCCCGGCGGCCGAGCCAAGTTTACTTCGCCCTCAACTCCCCGCGCCGCGCGCTGAGGCGGAGGAGCCGGTTCTCCGCGCCAGGCCGGCCGGGGCCGGGGGCCGGGCGCCGAGCGGCCGACACCGGCAGCCGGGCTCCGCAGAACTTTCGTCCCCGCTGCGGCGCTCGCCGCGCTCCCGCCGTCCAGCTCCCCGGCCGGGCCGGCGGCCCAGACCCCCGGCTACCCCCCGTTTGCGGCCCCTCACCGTGATCGGGAGCCCCGTCCGGCGGCGGCAGCTCCTCGTCCGACTTGAGGTGCTGGGGTTTGGCCTGCTTGCGCCGAGACATGCTGCTAGCGGCGCGCGGGCCCCGCGCGGGGCAGCGGCATCAGCGGGGCGGCCGGCGGGGACGGCGCGGGGCGGCCGGGCGGGCGCGGGGCGCGGGGCGGCGGCGGCGGCTGCGCGGGCCGCGCATGGGGCTGAGCAATTAGGCTGGTGAATAATGCATGGCCATTAGCGGAGGGCCGCGCCGATTGGCCGGCCTCCAGCGGACTCCGGCGGCCTATGCAAATGAGGCCGCGCTCGCAATTAGCGGCCGCGCGGGGCAGGAGGGGCGCCGGCGCCCGCGGACCTGGGCGCGCGCTGCCCGGCGCCGCCTCACATCGCGGCTCGGCGCCCGCGCTCCGGCGCCGCGCTCCTCCGGCCCGGCTGCGGCTCGGCGGGCCCGGTGCGGCGCGGGCCGCGCGGCCGCCCCGGCGAGGACTCCGGCGGCAAAGTTTGCCGGCGTCCGCGCCGCGCGGTCTTCGCCAGCGCCGGCTCGCCCCTTTATAGCGCGTCTGCGCCGCCGCCCGCGCCCCGCGCCGCGCCCCCCCGCCGCCCGGCGGCCCCTCCCGGAGCGGGCGGCCGCGGGCAGGGCTCCGGCCGGCGCCTTTGTCTCCCTGGACCCGGGCGACGCGCGCCGGCGCTCGGGCGCGGAGGTCCGGCCGGCCGCCCGGCCTCGCGGTGGCGGGGCGCGGCGCCGCCCGGCGCGCCTGCCCGGCGCGGGCTCAGGTGTCCCTCTCCGGACCTGCTCTCCCGGCGCGGGTCTCCTCCGCGGGCTCCCCGGCGACCGCCGGCTCGGAAGCTCGCGGCCGGAGCGGAGCGGAGTGCGCACGCCGGGGTGGCGAGACTTCGGCAAGAACAACTTTCCGGTTCGGAAGCGGCGCGGGCCGCGCGGCTCCTCCCCTCCCCTC
>PVHY01007891.1:0-12493 GCA_004024945.1 Uropsilus gracilis | reverse complement strand
CGACGGCGTAGGCTGGGAGCCCTGAGGCCGCGCGGCCGAAAGTTCCAAGTCCACCAAAGTCCAGCGCCCCCGGCGTTCTGGGGTTTTCGGGGCAGGACGTGGGTGGGGTGGGAGGGAAGCACAGGTAAGAGGGTCTCTCGCGCGCGTCTGGACCTGCCGGGCCACCCACCCGGGCGCGGCATTTCTCCGCGCGCGCACCCACCCTCGCCCGCGGCCACACGCGCGCGCCCTCGCCCTCGCGCGCCCACCGTGCGCGCCCGCGCCCCCTCCCGCGAGCACCCTCCCGCGCGTGTCCTTGGTCCCCGAGCGGCCGCAGGACGTGCCCCGGGCCCCGCGCCGGCGCGTCTGCACCCCTCGTTCCGGCGCGTCTCTCTCCCTTTCCTAAATTTCTTATTTTTGTCCTCACAAGTGGTCCTGTGCGGTACGACGCTCCGGCACAGATGGCCGCCCGGCGCTGCGCCCGAGTCGCCCGCTGGGGAAGGCGGGCGGTGACCAGCCAGCCTCGCGCGCCCGGAGTGCCGTTCGCTCCTGTGGTCGGGGGTGGGGCTGTGCGGGTCCGGGGGACCCGTCGCCTCGGGAGGGACCCCGACCCAGCGCTGTTCACCCGCCGTTCCGTGGGCTCTTTTTTCCTTCTCGAACCTTCCCGCTTCCCAGCCCGCCTTCTCCCGCCCGCCTGTGACGGTGTAAGTTTTACGAAGCTGTTGCTTCGGGCTCGGGGGAAGCGTGCGGAGAAAGGGGGCTCGCGGGCGGGATCTTCTTCAAACGGCCCAGCCGCCGCTCTTCCCTCCCCCCCCCCAGCCCTGGGGGTTGGTTTTGTCCTGCTTTTGGTGGCGGGCTTATTCATCTAGGTGGGTTTTGTTATTGAAAAGAACAAAAGGACAAATAAAAGACGTTCGGATCTAAGTTACGCCTCGCGCTCGACGGGGCCTTCGTAGTGTGGGTGCTGCGGGCCGGTACCTGCCTCTCTGCCTTAGCAACTTGGGCAAAAGCCGCGGGGCCTTTGGGGGAGCCTCTGGCCGCAGGCGCCCCGGAGCTCGGCGGTGGAAAGTTGTAGCCAGGGCTTTGGGGCGAGTTAGCCAGGAGATGTTCTTGGGAGAGAGGGGCCCAGGGAGGTGGGGGGGGGGAGGGGGAACTGGGGTGTCGGTGGGAGAGAGCGGTGGCCTAGGGACAGTGGGGCGGCGGCCCAACTCGAGCACCGACCGAGTCAGGGAAGTTTCGGGAAGAGGGGAAAGGTGGCTGGCGGCGGCTGGCCGCGACTCCTGCAGGCCGGGCCGAGCCCGATTCAAACCGCGCTGTCCTGTGACCTGCTGAATCCTCTCTTTTTCTTCTTCTTTTTAAAATCTTCACTTGGGGAGCAGACGCCAGGGAGGTTCCCGCGGCGCCTGACGCTTCTTGGAGGAAGCCGAGCCCGGCTCACCCGCAACAGTCCGGCCCCCCAACACCTCTCACGGGGTCTCTGGCTCCCGCCACCATCTTAAAAGTGGCACTTTTTCGGTGCCACTGACCCCTTCGTCCTCCTCTCCCTTCTCCTCCCCTCCCCTCCGCCGCCCGGGTGGCTGCGCCCGAGCTCTTTCTGGAATGTCCCGAAGCGGCAGCTCAACGCCCTGGACCCGCGGGCGTTTTCGGCTAGGCGTGCGCACGGAGAAGGGCGTCTAACTTTGACGAGATGGCTCCGGGAGTGCGAGCTGCCTGTGACCGAGGTGCCTCGTGGTCGCCGCTTCTTGCGGGTGGGAAGCCGGCGCAGGCCGGGCCGCGCCTCGGCGGACACGGCGTCGCACCGGGCATCGGCAGACTCGGGGCTCGCCGCGGCCACGGCGTGAGGGGCGCGGGCCGCTCTGGGCGGGAGGTGGGACTCTGGCCGGGGGTCGCGGCCCCCGCAGCTCCCTCCGCACGGACGGTGCTGGGAATTCGTTGAGTAAAATCGAGGGAAGACGTGCAGTGAAGGGCCGGGGAGACTGTGATCCCCAAACCCGTCCAGATTCCCTCAGTGCATCCCTTTCAGTGCGTTGCGTCTTGAAAACTCGGGTAGACGCGAGAGCAACTTTCAGAAAGTCAAGGCTGACGGAAAAGACCTGAGTTACCTGTCCTGCCTTCTCGGCCACCTTCGGAGAGCCGAAACTTTGCCTTACTTGTTTTTGTTCAATGCAGCAAGTTTTAAAGGAAGCCTGAACTGTTAAACTTGGTCCCTACAGCAGATTGATCGCAAGGTGACAACATGTCAACGGAATACTTTCCCGGAGGAGGGACAGGACGTCCCCTGGTCAGCCCAGATTCCAGGGCTCTCAGAAATGTGTACCCGACGCAGGCACGTGGCACACTCTTACTGTCACATGACCACTGTCTATTAAAATATTGTAATACCTAAACACTATTGCCAAAGCGAAAGTTGCTTTTCTCCCCTATAATTAAATCGAATGTGTGAATTGTCTTCCCTCTTGCAATGTTGTCTTCATCTTAAAAGGCGACACGTTATTATTTTGTCTGCTTAATAATATTATTTACAAATTAATACTGTATATTTTACATTAGTGCAACGTATAATTAGGTGTTTGATCTAATTTGTATCATTTATTCAGATAAAATCGAGAGCCTATCTTCAAGATTGATCTGACAGGGCAAGGTGGAAGGGTTGGTTCTATTTTGATGCCCCAGTTTATTGAAACTACCTGCCTCTGGAGACGCAAAAGAGAGTTTTGCCTAAGGTGCATCTGACGCTTTATTCAGTGTGCTCAGTTGCCCAACCACTTTATACAAAAGGGATATTCAAATATTAGCACTTTATTTCCCTCCTTTCATTCTCCTTCCCTGCCCCCATCCCCCCTCAAAGTTCCTTTCTTCTCTCCGGCCTCTCCGGGCTCCCTGGTCCCTCCTCCCCCCACCCCAACTTTTGTTTTTAGGACCTTCCGGTTAAATTCAGCATGATTTTGTGTCTTTAATGCTGTGACAAGTGACCGCTAATTGGTTCTCACTTGAGCAAAGATATTACCATACTAATATTATTATTGGTAAGAAGAGGTAATTGATAGCACCACCTGCCACTCTGGGGCAATCACGATGATAAATGTTTCCATCAACAGGAAATCTGTGCTTGGTGCACCACAGCCCAACGCAAACAGCATGTCAAGTGCCAATTATAAAGATGTTGCTTCGCTATTACATTTGGGGAGCGCTAGAAAACGTGGCGCCAAAAATTATATTTATGGTTTTTAAAAATGCTTTTTCCAGCTTCTTCTTCACTTCACTTTAAGTTACCTCCCTCCCCCCAAATAAAATCCCCTGTCTACTTAACCCAAAGCACAGCTCACTGCCTTGCCGGCACCCCACCTACTCCTGCTGTCACCCCCTCCGCCTTCAAAGCTATTGAGATAAATGTCTAAATATTTTCAGTAGGTGGGAGCCCAGCGCCTGGCAGCCACATCACCGGGCCGGGAGCTGCAGCGCCTCGTGCGTGTTCACCGCGGGACTGCCACAGCACGCGGGCACCTCGGCACACGCTGAGTTCTCCGGTGTGCCACGCAGAGACAGATCCAGTGCTGCCATCGGTCTCT
The DNA here is from genome assembly GCA_004024945.1 of Uropsilus gracilis. Taxonomy (NCBI): domain Eukaryota; kingdom Metazoa; phylum Chordata; class Mammalia; order Eulipotyphla; family Talpidae; genus Uropsilus; species Uropsilus gracilis. The sequence continues at coordinate 8,945 of PVHY01007891.1, read as the reverse complement.
ACACTTGGGGCTTGGAGGATGCCGAGGCGCACATCTGGGCTGCGGACGAGCAGAGCCCAGGGCGGTACTCGGCAGGTACGATTACATAAATAATGCCAGCCGCCTAAAAACTTCGACTCCCTCGCCTATAGGGAGGCTGAAACGATTATTATTAGCTTGCATTAATAGATGCAGGCCTCGAAAGGCGGAATCAGCTATTGATAATTGCAAGAAGTATACAGCAGCTACTGTATCGATCGGCTTGTCCCTATTCCCCTGGTATGGGAGAGATAAGAAGACTCACTCTTTAGTGCAATATAATTTCTTTTGACCTATCTGCTTGCTACAGACTTATGATGAATAGCCAGAGTGGTTAAAGTCCTTTATCACGAAAGTTACCCCTTGATATAATATTGATTCTTTATAACTAGCTCCAAACACAAAAATCAAACTGTCCACTTGACCATCATCATCATCAATATCATCACAAAGCCCCTGGAATAAAGATCAGCCCGGCCTGAAAATGCGTTCTATAATCTCCCCAGCTAATCTTTATTTGCTGATGATGAAAAGAAAGGGGGGGGGGGAGCGCAGAACGAGAGGAATGCCATTTGGACGAGCGCATATTTATATGTGTGCGAGTATTAGGCCGGGCCCGGGGGGCCGCGGTCACCCTTCCCGACGCCTGGCCTCCCACACCACCCCCGGGGGGAGTCGGGAGCGGAGAGGCCCTGGGGGTCGAGGACGGACAAAAAGGGGTCCCTGCAGCTATCTGCGTTAGAGACAGAGGCGACCACGGCCTGCGGCTGGTGGGAAATCGATGCCACGCGTCCTTGGCGCTAGGGCTGCTCTCGGTGATGCGGGCGGAGAGGGGCGCGCGCCGGGTGGGCTAGCCGGAGCCGAGGGGCCGCGGCGCCCGGAGGCGCACATCAAAGGCGCTAGGGCAGTTCGTGTGCATTTTCCCCCAATTAACGGTGTTTCCTGCCCTCCCCGCCCCGCCCCCGCGCTAGCCCCCGGCGGCCCGAGCGCAGGCACTGCTGGCGTTACCAGCGTCACCTCCGCGAATGTGCCCGCTAGTGTGATTGCGCGCTTGTCTCAGGGTGGGCGCTGGGGAGGGGGCACGCGGGGCGCGGCAAGGTCCCCGGCCCCCTGTTCCCGCAGGTTTACACTGCTGAGGCCGCTCCAGCCTCACTCCCAGGCCAGGTCGAGGCCGATTTCGGGAGGAAAGGGGCGGAGGGCCGGGAGGGGGGGTGCACCCGGAGGACCCCCAACTTCTGCTCCTCTCAGCTCAATGTCCGCGCCCACAGGCTTGGAGTCTATCCACGCAGCTGTCTTCCGGGAACCCACGTGGGGTGGGCTGCTAGTGCCCTTTTCACGCGACACTCGGGGCGCCAATCCCTACCCATCTGCATCTCTGCGTCCTCAGAGGCCGCCGACCAAATGAGGGCGGAAGGGGGAGGGGAAAAAGAATGTGGCCTGAGGCTCGAGGGCCTCAGCAGGGACCGCCCCTCCTCCACTGGGAGGCTTCCTAATTAACGAAGTGGCAGGCTCAGTGGCATCGGGGTCCCTGGCTGTCCAGCCTCAAGGGAGGGTAGTGGACTCACCCAGGCCTCACCTGGCTGGGCAGGTGCCTCTGCTCCCTGCTTCCCTCCAGGTGCCCCCACCTCTGGCCAACCTGCAGAGCCCCTTCCAGGCTACTGGTTCATGAGTCCCTTCCATCCCTCTGGCCTCTGACCCACTGGGCTCACCTGGCTCCTGGCCTGACTCCTTAGTCCAGGGCCACCTGACCTTGGCAGCCAGAGGGTGCTCGGGGAGTCCCCACACCTGCAGTTAAGACCTGCCCAGCCCGGCAGTCTGGCTCCTAGAGGCCAGGGGTTGCCAGTGGATACTGGTCCAGCTGAGGCCTCCAAAGGGTCTTCTGTGAATGAAGGTGTGAGAACCTTGCCCCGCCACCCTCAAGGCCCTCACACCTTGGGTGCCACATGAGCAGAGGCCCCACGGCCCCAGCCTGAGATTGGACGCTGCTCAGCATGCTTGGAGAAGCCTTTATACAGAGCAGGCACCCTTACAGCGAGCGCACTGTCCCCATCCTCTGCTGCTTTCTCATTGTCACACTTGTCATCTGCTGGGTCTTCAGGCTCTGCAGAAGCGCAGAGCTGAGATTCTGCGGGAGGCCAGGCTGTGGCAGAGGCTCTGGGTTTGCCAAGGACTTTGGACCAAGGTGGTGGGGACACATGCCAAGTGGGGCCCTCCTCTCCTGGGGATGAATGTCTTAACAGTGACCCCAGCGCTGGGCTATGGTGAACCTGTCACTTGCTGTCCTGGGGCAGGTGTGGGACACACTCCACAAGACAGTTTCTCAGCAAAAACACAAAGCTTTCAGGGCCAGACCCATGGGCACGACCCCTGGAAGCTAAGCGCAGCCCCAAACTGGTGACAGAGTGGGCTCAGGACCTCGCAGGTGACTGAGAGGCCAGAGACCAGGGCCACCAGCCTGCTCTCAACCACCTGGCCCTTCTTGCGGGGATTTCTGGGGACCAGCCTTTTCTCCGCCCAAACAAAACCCTGTGCAGAAGGAAGGGCAGGCCTTCCGAGGACGAATCCAACCCGGAGGGACAAGATCTCCAGAAGCTCTTTCTGCCTCCCTTTGGAGGGGCCTATGTTCTTTCTCCCCAACTCGCCTTCCTGTCTGGTCCCCACTTGAGGAGAGCCAGCCTCACCCCACAGGGCTCCCACCCTCCAGTGGGGGTGCCCCCAAAGGTGCTATGTTCTTGGATTAGAGGTGGGAGGAGGAGACTTTTCTGAACATTTTGCTTTCTGGGTGGACCGTGGATTTGCCTCGACCCTGAAAACGCTTGCCGGCCTGTGAGCAGTCTGCTGAGCAGAGTTGTGGTCACTGATTACAGGGAGCCCCTTCTGGGCTCTCACGCAGATTCCGCAAGTAGCTGGTGCTCACAGGCTGCCAGATTGCTTGGGACCAGGATATGAATGCTTGGAGGCCACAGGACGGCCATTGGGCTCCCACAGAGCCACCCTCAAGAGGTAGGGGGCTGGGTCCCTGAGGAGTGAGTGGCAGCTGTCTAAAGATGGACACTCATACCCAGGTGGGAGCCACTGATGCGAGAGACTGGGTAGGGAAGAACAAGCCCTGGGGGGCTGGGAAGAGGAAGGGGTACTGGAAACCCAAGGGCGGGTGGAGGGCTGGAGGCAGGAGAGCTGGGTGTAAGGAGAGGGGACGCAGGGGGATGGACCACTGAGCTGGGGCCTTGCTCAAGCCTGAAGGGGGGCCTCGTCGACAGAGCCATGGAGGGAGCAGCCTGCAGCCATTACAGGGCTGCTCTCGGACACTCCAAGGTCAGTGGTTTCCCGTGGAATCCTTCTCTGTGAGGAGAGCATTGGTTCTTGGGTCTCGATCAGATGGGTGACTCTGAACATCTGGGAAACAAGATTCTTACAGGCCCCACTTGTTGTGGAGGATATAAACCAAAGAAACTGCTCCAAACACACAAAGCATCCTGCCACCTCCTTCCTCAGCGGCACCTTTTTTTTTCTTTTTTTTTTTTCAATAAATATTTAATTCATGAGGACTTTTTTTGTACATTATTTTGTTCTGACATTCACAATTCCATTTGTGAATAGTTTATAAATATATGAAAAGACATTGGATGTGAGTTTGTAGGGTGTAAAAATCAAAACTAAGTATAACACAAACTAAGGTATTTGGATGATTTAATGCATAGTATAGCTAATTGTAGTTTTTTCTCTTTAGTACTGAGGTAACATTAGATCATAGCACTAAGTTTCAGGAGTACACATGCACACCTCCACATTTTGTGGACCGTACCACACTTTCCAAAGGTCTAGTTACTGTCCACTACCAACCCATGCCCTCCACTTGCTGCACCTCACCTCTTCATCTCCTTCCCCTTGGGTAATTTATTCTCTTTTATTATCATTCTAATGTCACATGTTTTCTTTAGTTAGCCTATTGTTACAGTCACTTTTAAAATAATAATTTTAACATATGTGGGTGTTGAATGTTACCAGTGATTCCATGTGATCTGATCTGTGGCCCTGGTCTAGAGAAAATCCTCTCACCTCAGCATCTCAAGTTAAAAGTTCAGGTTTAAATTCTTTATTCTTACTTGAAATAAAGTATGTATTTGAGCCAACTGTGCCACCTAGCCAGTGCCATGTATCTTCAGCTTGATGTCGGTTGGTACTCAGATCAAATACTCTCTGAGACTCCATTAGAAAAGACTTGTTAACTGGAAGGAAGTTTTTTTTTCTTTTTTTTTTTTTGGGGGGGGGGGCACCCTGCTCACCATCCTCCTGAAACCTAGGCCTAACTGGTCCCACTCTGCTTGTTCTCAAGTTTACATCCCACTGGCTCAGGCATCTTGTCTGCCCCAGAGACCTCAGCACGGGGTGACCTGCCAGAGCCACCCTGAGTCTGGTGTGGGTAGGAGATGGACAGGGTGTTGGGAGGCTGGAGGAGGACCAGGGGCAAAGACTTTCCTCAGGACCTCGAGCTCCACTGCTGGCACCAGGCTTACAGGGATGCCTGTGCTCTGCGCCACCCCCCAACCCCTCCGCTCCCACTCTTAACATAGACTCTGTCCAAACCCCATCCAATCCACTCACACCACTGGCTGCACCAAGGCCACTGTGAGTCAGCAGGGAGCCTCTCCAGTGACTCCTGGTCTGAGAGTCGTAGTCCCTGCTGGACCTGGGCCTGGGAGAGCTGCCCCAGAGCCCCCGAAGTGCTGCCCTTCCTGAGTGCTGGCCTGTTCGTGCACCCTGATTCACAGCACAGCAACACGCTGAACACCTTTGCCACCTTTGCACAAGACCCCTCTCCTGACTCTCTTGGACCATCTGACTCCACTAAGCTGCTGTGCTTTCCCGACTGGTGCTCAAGGCCACCTGACACGTTGGGGCAGCGTTCTGAGGTACCTGCCTTCTTGACCATTACAGATCAGCTCATGAAAAAGGAGACAAGGAGACATGCTTTTGAGAGTGGCCACAAAACAGTCCTAAGGGCCTCCCGGCACCCTGATCACCGAGCCCAAAGTCACCCTCTCAGGTGAGGCCCCGGGCTTACCGCGTCCCTCTGTGTTGCCTTGGGTTAGGTCACACCTAAACACCTGTGGCTCCAGGGCCCTGTGGGGTCTTCCTGGGTAGGCGAGGACCCTGAGACCACCCTGACTGGATGTGTCCAGGGCCACACAGGCCACACGCTGGTGCCTCCAGACATCAGGCAGCTTTTAAGTCTCTGCAGCTCCTTGGCATTGATCTCAAGAAAAATGCCTTGACTTAAGCCACTAGACACTCTGACCTGGTCACTAGTGCCTTCTTTTCTTCGTGCTAAATCAGGAGATAAAACTCTTACAGCAGGGAGAATGCAGAGATAATCCCTCAGGTATCTGCAAGGTGGCAAAGACATGGTCATTACAGCCAGGGCCTGACCTGGCTTTAGAAGATGCTGAGACCCTGGTGCCAGGCCCTGGTGTGTGGGGACATCCAGGGCCCCAGTCAGTGTCAGAGAGCTGCTACTCAGAGGGCTGCTACTCACACCTGTGGCTGTCAGAGAAGTAGAAGCCTGGCAAACTCAGGCACCTGGGTGGTTAGCAGGCAGCCTCGACATGGATACCCTGAGTCTGCGGCCACGTGGCACTCTGGAGACAGCTGATCTGTGGGTTGAGGCCCTCACTGAGTGGCAGACATGGTCAGGCCTTTCCCCAGGTCCTCCCAGCTCATACCCGGTCCACACCAGCTCTCTTGGACGCTCCCTTGGGCACATGCAGGGCCCCATCCTCCCTGCTGTCTTTCTGCTGCAAGGCCCCGAGGATGCCCTGAACGCCTGGTTGCTGCTGCGTCCCCACCGGCAGCGCTTCTAGGTCTTTGCTCTAGTTCACTATGGTTTTTGCAGAGAAGCGTGCAGGTCGGAGAATGGAGGTGGATTTACAGTCTGGAGCTTGTTTTCAGAAAACAGCAGCGACCTTGTCTGGGAAGAAACCCTGATGACATCACAGCCTCCCACACCCTTGGATGGCAAGGCAGGGTTGGTTGCACCAGGCAGATCCACATATCTATAGCTCCAGGTACATAGGGGACCCTCCCAAGAGACGATGAAGCGTGACACGTGTGTGTCACCCAAAAGAGGCAGCTCAGAGCTGCGGACAGGCTTGCCAGAATGTGGCTTCCATCAGCGCTTGCACATGTGTGATTGTGTTTCAGGAGGAGCTGCAAGAGTGGGGTGGTAGAAGAACCTGTGGGCGGGTGGTGTGTGAACATGCAGGCATGTGAATATGGACAGGTCAAGTGTGAGTGTAGACAGGCATGTGAGTGCAGGCGTGTGAATGTGCACACATGTGAGTGTCGGAAAGTGTGTGTGGGCAGATGTGAGTGTGCAGGTGTGTGTGCAGAAGTATTTGTGGGCAGGTATGTATGTATGTGTGAGTGTGGCAGGTGAGTATGGGCAGGTGAGTGTGCCCAAATGAGAGTGTGGGCAGGTGTGAGTGTGGTGATGGGCAGGGCCTTGAAGGCAGTGGGGGCAGATAAGACCTCAGCACTGAGCACCCAGCGGTAGCGTGGTGAAGGCTCTCACAGGCACACAGGTGCAGCAGCAGCTGGTCCCTCAGGAACCAGGTGGGCACCTCAGTTGTCTCCACAAGGGGGCAGGAGGCTGACCTCTGGCATGCCAAATCCTGGTCCCGAGTGACCACTGGGATCTGGTCATTCATGGTTTACAAGAGTCTTAAATTTCAGTTTTGGTTACTTTTATGAAGAGAAATTAAGAGTTTTCATCTTCAGTTTTGAGTGCCGAGCTTCCTTTCCTAACAGTGAGCTAGTAAGAGTGGGGCCAGAAGAGAAGTTCCTGAGGCGCTCAGCTCCTCAGCTTCTTACTATGGGGGAAACAGGGAAGCAGGGGCCACAGAGCAGGGAGGTGGGAGGGATGCTCCCCGGCCAGGCCCCTGTCAGCATGTGTGACTCTGTTGGGACCCTTGGTTGCTCTTCCTGATCTCACTACTGCTGTTGGCTGACCTGACAGAAGGGCGGCCCCCAGGGTGGTATGCCACTGCCTCATAGCTCCCTTGGGTGCGACGGTGCTCACAGCTGCGCTTCCTGTCCTTCCAATGAAATGCCAGCTCCCCAAGGGAATCTTGATGGGCAGCCTGGGAAGCAACTCTTTCCCACATGGTAGGGTCAGTGCCCCCAGTAGTAGGGGCAGCAGCGGCTGGAGGGGCAGCAGCCTGGGACATCCCATCTCGGACCCTACTACCCTGTTGCCTGTCTTTTTGGAGTCAAGTAGCCCTGTGGCTTTTTTCTTTCTTTCTTTTTTTTTTAAATGAGGCTAGGTCTCACTATTTTTGCCTGTGGAACCGCAGGCTCATGTTGCCCGGGTACCACAGACTCAAGCAATCCCCAGCCTCAGCTTCCCAGGTAGCTGGGATTACAGGTGTGCGCCACCATGCCCAGCTATTTTTGGAGACTAGGTCTAGCTATGTTGCCTCGGGCCTGTCTCCAACCCGCGGACTCAAGGGATTCCTAGTCTCCGCCTCACTTCGTAGGCTGTGATTAAAGGCACAATCCACTGTGCCTGGCACCCTCCCCCCCCCTTTTTTTTTTTTGAGACTAGGTCTCGCTATTTTTGCCTGTGGAACTGCAGGCTCTTGTTGCCCGGGGTACCACGGACTCGAGCAGTCACCAGCCTCAGCTTCCCAGGTAGCTGGGATTAGAGGCGTGCGCCACCACGCCCAGCTATTTTTTTGGAACTAGGTCTCGCTACGGGCCCCAGGCGGGACTCGAACCACGACCCCTAGCCCTGGCCACTTCATAGGCTGAAGCTTACAGGCACGAGCCACCAGCCCACCCCCCCCCTTTTTTAAACAATGAAAGTTACCTGTTTACTCTTAGAGATTTTACAGTTATTTGTTGCCATGTTACTATGATACACAAAATCATTTCTGTGTAGTAATGGGTTTTCACCCATCTCCTCCCCCAGCTGTATTGGGAGATGCAGCACAATGTATGGTGTGATGTGATGTGATGCCAGTCATGCCTACACACAGGCCTTGCAGACCACCCCCATGGTGCGTGCAGTCCTGAGGCTGCTCTCTGCTTCATCCCAGCCCTGTGCACTGTGAGGCTTCCTTTTCCTCACCTTGGCAGAAACAGCAGAGCTGGGTCTTACAGCTGTGAATGTACCCCTTCATCCCGACTCTGTGGCCCCAGGGCCCATGTGCACCCGCAGCTGGCAGCCAGCTTGCTGGTCTAAACCCTGAGCCCCGCTGCAGTGAATGGCAGATGCCCCTGTGGCGTCCACAGCTGTCCGGCACCCAGAGCACTCAGGCAGGGTTCTGGCTTTTGTGTTTTTGAAGAACGTCCAACCGTTTCCACGATTTGTAGCAAGTGCTCTGATTTTTAAAAATGAAGACCACACTCTGGCCCATGCCATGTTTTATTTTCAGACTGTGTTTTTCTCATGTAGATTTAAATCCCAAATGAGTTTTCTGATGAAAAATAAAGTTCACAATGCTTGCACTCTTTCTGAGCTGACCAATGGATGTGAGTTCAGCATGCAATGTCTTCATTGCTTGCGAACAGTGGCGCTCTGGATAGCAGGTGCCCACTCCCCTGAGCCGGCTCCCTGGGAGTGGCATGCTGCCAAGAGGGCAACAGCAGAGTGGAGGCCATGGATCAGTCATCAGCGCCACAGCAGGGGGCCATGGGCAGGGGTGAAGCAGTATGGGTGTAGGGTGTGAAGGCAGGGAAGCCAGGGGAAGGAAGAGGGAAAGGTGGGGAGAAATTGGGGTGGAGGGAAGGTGCCGGGGAAGGTGAAGAGGTGAGGGGTGCGGTGTGGGGGGATGAAGAGAGAGAAGGGGAATGGGGTTAGGCTGGGAAGGGTGGGGGAAGTTGGGGTGGGAGGAAAGGGGGGAAAAGAGGGAACTGGGTGGAGGAGA
>PVHY01007890.1:0-64729 GCA_004024945.1 Uropsilus gracilis | reverse complement strand
AAAAAATGTGGTATTTATACACAATGGAATACTACTCATCAATTAAGAATGACAAATTAGATGACTTCTTGACAACATGGATGTACTTAGAAGAAATCATACTAGCAGAAACAAGTCAAAAAGAGAAAGACAGAAGCCAAATGGTCTCACTAATATATGGGACATATTGAAGAAAAATAAATAAATAAATAAATAAAAGACATGAGGAAAAGACAAAACAGGCTGAGCACCAAACTGAAGCACACAACAATGGACAGAAGGGAAAGGGGGAGGGGGGAAGGGGGGGCAAATCCCTGGGATTGCAAAGATGTGAAATTTATATATAAATTTAAAAAAATAATTAAAAAAATAAAAAATAAAAAATAAAATAAAATAAATAAATTTCACATCTTTGTAATCCCTGAGGTTCACCCACCGCCTTCCCTTCTTCACCGTTCCCACCCTCTCCCCCCGCCCCCAGTTGTGTACTTCAGTTTGGTTGTTAGCTTGTTTTGACTTTTCCTTAGGCTTTTTGTTTATTTTTCCTATGTCCCATATATTAGTGAAACCATACCACGCTGAGCGTGCCTGATCTCATCTTCTGCCAATATGACAGCAATTGCAAAAAAAAAAAAACCGCATAAGGGAAGAGGTAGCAGTAGAGGTGTGATATAAGAAAAGACAGAATGAACTCATAGATGGTAAACATATTTAACTTGGCAACTTTTCCTAGTGCTACACTTGTAGTACTGATGAATACTGGTAGTACTGATGGCAAAACTGATAAATAACTAACCACCATCAAAGCCACATGGACTAAAGTGGTCTGGGATTCAGAGCACCCTTGTTCTCATGAACTGAGAGTCAGATCACAGCATGAGAGTCCCGGTGGTTCTGAGTAACCCAGATCAGGGAGCTGAAAATGGGGGCCAGGAGATGTAAATTGCTCTAAATGTTTCCAGTATAATAGGAGGAAATTAGTCAACCCTGACACTAACAGGAATACTCCCAACATTTAGAAATGTACTTTTCTCTTGCAGGTCTTCTCATTTTATTCATTACACCTTGTCCCTCTCCTCCAGAAGTCAGTGTTCCTCCATATCTGAGCACTTCTTAGGTTTACAGCTCTCAGAAGTTTGCTTCTTTCTTGTTTTCTTTTGTTTTTTAACCTTAACATGTATATCATTCAACAGAATTGGATTATAATCTACTTCAGCAGGAGTTGCTAACCAATGCATAAAATCAAACCTAACTATAAATTAATTTCATTCATTGAAATAAAAATGCACCCCGGCTTAATGGTTCCTAAATTTGAAATCTGTATTATGTTCGCTACATCAGAGTACACAATGGGAAGAAGAAAGATGGTAGAAGTTATGTTAACAGAAAGAAGGACCAAGGTTGAAAGTGGTGGGAGAGTAGGAGGGAACCAGATATTGGTTCTTTGCTGAAGGATATCAGAGCAGAAGTTGGGTCATAGCCAAACAATGGATCAATCACCAGATGTGGGGGCCAATGACAGACCAGGTGCATCAGATACCCACTGATTGATAAGTCAAATGATGAGCTATTAATTTTCAGAGAAAAGTGAAAATGCTAATTGTCTGGAACCTAGGACCACCCTGGACAAATGATAGAGATAAGCTAACAATGTCATGATATCTGGTTTTCAATTTGCCAATATCCTTTGAAAACATTTTCAATACCAAGCACAGTTGATATGCCATTATAGCTGGTCAAGTTAAGCCCTTTCTAGATGGTACACTTTAAAATCTTCCTGAGACTAACCTGAATTCTAACAGCAATTACATCCATCTATCCATTCTTTCACCCAGTTAATAATTTTTGATTTCTGCTAGATGTCTTGCAATCTGCTAGCAGCTGAGGTTAAACTGGTGAGAGGTGAAGTGAGTTCTTATGAAATTGGCATTAATGTGAGGAGGCAGATTGTGATGGGGAAGTCAACAAAATCATGACAGAGCATCTAAGGAGTATGAAGGTTTTAAGTTGCTGCAAAAAAAAAAATAAATAAAAGAGAATGGAGAGTCTCTTTAAGTAGGGGAATAATGTGACTTTTAAACCAAGACCTGAAGGAGCCAACATTAAAAAGACAGGTGGAGATCATGGGATAGGAGCCAGGATTGCAGGCAGAGATAAGGCATGTGCAGAGCCTAAGTTGGGTAAGATGGTGTGAAAGACGATTGTGTTGCTGAAGTATAATGAGCAAGGGGGAAGTGCAGCATGAGATGAAATTGGAGAAGGTTGAAGATAGATCATGCAAAGCTTGTGTGCTGTGATGAGGAATTTGGATTTTATTCATTTTATTTGAAGTGAAATGGGAATCATAGAAAAACTGTAAGAAGTGAAGTGATGTGACATGAGTTGAGTATTTAAAAGATCATTCTGGCTGCTGTGTGGAGAATGCATTGTGGCTTAAGTGAAGGTGGTATCAGCCTAGACGCAGGTAAGTAAATTAAATTTAAGGAGATATTGATAGATTTGTTGATAGATTAGGTGCGGGGTGGGGGGGAAGGTTAAAAATAGGCCAGGCACGGTGGCTCAAGCCTGTAAGCTTCAGCCTATGAAGCTGCCGGAGCTAGGGATCGCGGTTCGAGTCCCACCGGGGGCTCATAGCGAGAACTCGTTCAAAAAAAAAAAATAACTGGGCGTGGTGGCGTGTGCCTGTAATCCCAGCTACCTGGGAAGCTGAGACTGGGGATTGCTTGAGTCCGTGGTACCCCAAGCAACGAGAGCCTTCGGTTCCATGGGCAAAAATAGTGAGACCTAATCTCAAAAAAAAAAAAAAAATGGCTCATAGGTGTCCAATTCAAATCAAGAGAAAGACAGAATATCTTCTAGAAGAGGTTTCTCCTCTCAAGGTCCATACTTTATACTCTCAAAATCTGGGAGACAAATCTCTGGATATTAGTAGAAATGCTCCCCAAATACCTTCCGGATCTGCTAAAATCAACAAAAAAGAGTTAACAGTATAACTGGAGATCATGACCCTTCTAAAGAAATACCAATTCAAACAACAAAGCTAATGACCAATGCTCTCCCATTATACTCTTTTAGCATGCAGAAAATTATGCAGAAAACTTTTCATTTACCATCTCAAATCATAATATTAGGCTCACTTTTTAGATACCCAGACATTATTTAATCCTATCCATTTATTAATATTATTGTTGCTGATATTAATATCTAATAGGTATCTCTGGTGGATTTTTGAATGGATTGCTTTCACAAGAAATTAAGCTTTACCTAGAATTTTGAATACATAAGATAATTAACTTTTTCCTGGCATTTTCATTTTTAAGAAAATAAATTTTACTGTTCATGAACTAGAATCCAATGAATTAACCATAATGGGCAATTTCCATTAGTTTGCTTTTTTTTTTAACTCAGCCATCATTGATTGTTCCCTATTATGTGCCAAACACTATTAGAGCTTTATAATAACTCCATGAACTGGGTTTCATTGTTCTCACTCAAAGTCTGATAAAATTGAGACTCACAGAAGACAAGACTGTGCCAAAATCAAGAGCAATGTCCATCTTACTGGTTTCCACATTACCATAAGCTCTTACCTAAACTATAGCAAAAGTCTCTTAGCTAATCTATAAGTTCTTGATGGGCAAGGACTGTTATTGTGTGTACCCAACCCAATGTGGTAGCCAGAAAGCTAAGAAATCTGTCTAATAAAATATAGGAGCAGGAAGTGGGAATGAAAATAGAGAGAGAAAATAAGCTAGAAATGAAAGGAAACATTATTTTGGAGTTGATCTGTGCATCTTTGCATGTGACACTGCACCAAGATTAGATCATGAGGTGTCTTGACTTACATATGAGATAAAGTGTGATTTTCAGGATTAAATATACTTAATAATCATCAAATTTCTCCAGGATATGCTAAGTTTAGGTCTCAGAAAGAACCACTTGCTAAGGCAAAAAACAAAACAAGGACTACTCATTCATCCTATACAATTTTTTGAGGACTTAATCTGAAGCAACGTACTTGGAGATACAAAGTTCAATGAGGCTGACATGGTATCGGCTCTCTCCAAACAAATAGTATAGCTGGAAAGGCAATCATTCAACAACTAATTACAGACTAATTACTTAATTGCAACTTTAACAAATAATATTAATAGAGGAATATAGGAAGTTCAGGTGGGAGATGTGAAATCAGAAAATGCTTCCCTACTGGAGGCTGGGGGCTGCTAGGGACCTGGTTCAGTGGTAACCGCATTGGGTGAATGCACAGGATTGGCACATAGGGTCTCTGGGCCCTGGTACCTACAGCTGGCCATAGCAGCTGGCTGCCTTGCCTGTGCACACCAGCACTCCCTGCCCTTTGTCTGGAGGCTGGGGAGCTACTAGGGACCCGTGTCAGACTTGGGCTGAGTGGATCAGTGCACGGGCACCTCTGCACACTTGGACCCTGGTAGGGTCTGGTGGGGGGGGGGGCTAGACACCGCTCCTGTTTTACTCTCATTCCATTCCACTTAATCCTCAAGAGGAATAAGAAGAAACAAGAATACAAACACTGACATGGAATGGGTGAGGGACCAAGTAAAGATCCTGCCCTGAACTATATGAAAGAGAAGAAACATTGAAAAAGTCATTGCATAATTGACAGAGAAATGACCATGGTGATGATATATCACAGAACCATACCTACCACCTCACCAGGCATGGATGGGACATAATTCCAGTTCTGATATGCCATCTAAGAGAGCAAGGCATCCTTCTTCATTCCATGGGAGAGGAAGGCCACAGAAGCCAGGACATTGGCTTTACAGCAAAGTGACAAACTAAAGGAAAGAAAATGTCCTGTAAAAGCCATCAACAGATTTCTCCCCAAAACGAGTAACTCCTTTACCGATCAATGACTGTGGATGAGACCCCTAAGGCAGAAGGCAGAGCTATAAGCCAAAGAGACAGCAAAACAGCACAGAGAACAGACAATGATTGACCTCACATAAGTACAGACTGGCTGCCCAATGGAGTTAAAACTGAAAACCTGCCAGCATAGTTTGCCATGTCCCAAGAGCACAGTCCCTCACCCAGCAAAAAGACATTGCCACAGAAAAGAAAGAGACCAATGGACTTAACATAGATCAACAAACATCAAGGAGAGAAGAGTCTGAGAGAACAGAAGGGGTGTCAGAGTAGGGGAAAGCATTCCGAAAATCATTTGCTAATGTAAGAAATTTAAAGAAGGAATAAAAAGAATTTCAAAAAATACAAAAACAAATAAAAACACATTGACTAGCCATACTTAGGTAAATTTATTTTAATAAAACTGGCTTTTTTACTGGTCAAATCACTATGAAAAGCTGTTTGGAGGACCCTCAAGTTAATGAAAATGGAACTACCATTTGACCCAGCAATTGCTCTCTTGGGAATCTACACAAAAGAGACCTCAATGTGGGTACAAAGGAACACTTGTCCTTGGATGTTTACTGCAGTACTATTTATAATTGCAAGGACTTGGAAGCAACCAAAATGCCCCCAAACAGATGACTGGATGAAAAAAAATGTGGTATATATACATGATGGACTATTACTCATCAATTAAAAATGACAAATTTGATGTTTTTATGATAACATGGATGTACTTAGAAGAAATCATATTAACAGATACACGTCAAAAAGAAAAAGACAGAAACCAAATGGTTTCACTAATATATGGGATATAGGAAAAAAATTTAAAAATAAACAAAATGAGGAAAAGTCAAAACAAGTTAACCACCAAACTGAAACACACAACTTGGGGCAGAGGAGAAAAGAGAGAATGGTGGGGAGGGGGGGGTGAATCTCTGGGATTACAAAAATGTGAAATTTATATATAAATAATTTTTTAAAATAAATTTAAAAACTAGGTTTTTCTTGTGCGTGCTAAAAAAAAAAAAAAGGAAAGAAAAAGAAAATGCCTCCCTGGGGAAGTGACCTTTACTGAGTCAAGTTTAACCCAGAAAGAGGTAAGGGAAGTATATACAAGGCAGAGGAAACTGTATGTACAATGAAACAGAGAAGGATGAGAGGCCAGTGTGTTTGGAATATAGAGAAGAAAGTATAAGACGGGCCAGAGGCAGCAGGGGTGAAAGAGAAGCCAGAAGGTGAAACCATCAGTAATTGGGAAAAGACCATCAGAAACAGCAGAGATAAACTGTTTCCAGACTTCTGAAAAGAGGCACCCTTCGTGGTGGATGGAGTTTCTGATTAATCCAGCTTGTTTGTGTCCAATTCAGTTTCCCACTCAGCTGTCACACTACAGTCACCATAATGCCAAAGATCTTAGTGAATGACATAGTGTTCCCTCTCCAGTGCCCTTAGGGCTGACATGGGCTGTGTGCAAGCTGGCGATGCTCCCAGATTCCTAGAACATGGGCCTTCCCCTCCCCCTCCACCCTTTCTCCAGCCTCATCCTTACCCCAAGATTTTGCATTCTGAACAGGAGCCTTGTCTATTCCTCCAGCCTGGGCTGTGCAGAGGGGTTAATTTGCCTGTTAATTTTCCACATGAGGTAATATGCACAATGAAGCACAAATGAGAAGCAGGACATCGACACTGTCTCCAGCTGAGAAATCAATTCATACTTTAAATTACTCTGGGTGACCCCAGTTGCCACTGGGCTCCTATTTCCATCTATCCTGATTTGTAGAAAGCTGCCCTCCTGGAGCGTGCAGCCCCCAAGAGTGCCCTGGGAGGTTCTGCTGCTGCACCCCAGTGGCACACTAATGGCCCAGTAAGGAGGAGCACTAGGATTGATGGCATCCTAGGGGCAGTTAGGCAGCATGCACAGCACAGCATGGGTGCTAGGCCTGTGCTATTGCTCAGTGGCAGTAGCAGGAGCCTGAGGTCTGACAGGGTAGTACATGGGATACAGAAAGGAGACCTTTTTCCTCACCACCTGGTATCTCAGCTGACAAACTGTCTAGATCATTCATTCATTTCATTCACTTCACAAACCTGCATGCACAGTGTATGTGTATGTGTGTGTGTGTGTACGTGTGAGAGAGAGAGAGAAAGAGAGAGATTGGTTTGAAGCAAAGAAAAAGAGCCCCATGTATCTTGGCATTGGAGATTGGGGGCGGGGCGTGAGGGGAGATGGGGGAGCATAGAGAAATCAGTGTTTAAGTCCCAGCTCTTCCATTTACTATGTGACCTTTGCTAGAAATGCAACCTCTCTGTGGCTTGGGTCCCTCACCTATGAAATGGAGATAATATCTAGTTCAGAAAGTCATCATAAGGAATATATGAATATAAATAAAATTCCATTTGCAGGTGCTTCTTGGTCATTCCATCACATACAAAACACTCTATCTAGATTGACACCAGATATGTAGATTATAATTGGGTTAATCTCACATAATATGAGAAAAGGCTGCATATTATAGGCTTCCATTTATATGAAATGTCCAGAACAGGTAAATACACAGAGACAGAGAACAAACTAGTGGTTGGGACCAGGGATTATGAATAGCAGGCACGGGAAGTAATCGGAACGGGTATGAGGATTCTTTCTAGGGTAATGAAACATCCTGGAGTTAGATTGTGGTGGAGATTGTACAGTTCTCTGAATATGCTGAAAACCTCTTCACTGCATACTTTAAAGGGATGATGCTTTTGGCACACAAAGCTACTATTTTAAAAATATATATTGTATGGTGTGTGTGTGTGATATGGCATATATAATTTTTAACTTGGAGATATCTCAGGAAGAGATACATTCAATATGAATTAAGATTATGTGGACAGAAAAAAAACAAACAGTGAATTTGAACATGAAGCCAGAGCAAGAGCTTCAAGAACAAGACATGGGACTTATAGGTATAAATATGCAATCAATGCTTCCCACAGAGGTGGCCCATCTCAGACTAGACTGGCTACACTGAAGTGTCAGGAGCCACTTGTGACTAATGACTGTCATACTGGAAAGCATCAGACTAAATGGGAGATGAAAAAGAAGAAGACATATCCAGGAACTGAATCTCCTAGAAGCTGATCATGCTCTTCCAACACCCTTATTCCACCTTACCTGACACTGCAAGGAACACTGTGCTATCTCCATTTTAATAGCCTCAACAAGGTGCAGCTGAAAAGGGGTATGCCAGAACAGAAAAAAAGGAGCTTCCTTTGTCAGTTGAGAGATAGAGAGCCTGAAGTGAGGGAGTAACTAAAATAAAATTAGAGAAAAGAGAATGGGAAGAGGGTGGTACCAAAAGAAAAAAAAGGAAAGGTCACTTAAGAAAAGTAAAAATTCCACAGAATAAGAAATGTAGCTGAGTGGGATTAACCTCACATTGCAAAGTTCTCTGATACCAAACCATAGTGTAGCTAGAAAACCACTTCATTTATTACTGGGATGAACTTGTACATGGACATCAACAGGAATAGGTCCCCACTTGGCAGAAGCTTAGATTTCAGCTACCAAGGCCCATAATTACAACAGAAAGGTACCCATGCCCTTCGGTCAGTATCTCCTAGCTGCCTGCTCCCGTGACTTTACCAATACCCCACCAGCATCCCAGCAGCAACAGCAGCCTGGCCAGATCGTTCAGTTTCCCATCCCTCTCTAATCCTCTTTCTCCTGTCCTTTGCACCACCTGGCTCATTTTCTCTATGAGTCTTTATTTCAAAGCCTGATTCCTCTCCATCTTCATAAATAATCCAGGAGAGACACTACCAACCACTAGCCTTTTATGTGTGTAATTAAAGTGGGTCTCCCTAAGATAAGTCTCCTCCCTAAATTATTCATCAGGTAAGGGAACTGGTGTGGAGGGCATGGCGCACGCTCCTTCTCCTGAATTTTTCCTTCAGATACAGAACAGGCACATGAGGTAGATGTGACCAGCCGCTCTGGGTGAACCACCTTGGTCAGACTGCAGGAAAGTGCCTCTCGTCCGCTGCTTAAGGAACCTTTAACACCCTGAAAAACAGGCCAAATGAATGAAGCCAAGTTCCAGTTTAGCTTCCAGATTATCGTAGATCCCAACCAAAGTGGCCTGATAGGGCAGAAAGGCCTTTCGGGTATTCAGATTGAGTTTCAGTGCTGACTCTGCTGCGTGACTTTGGCCAAGCTACCTTAACAACCTTCCTCTCACTCCCATAAACTTGTTTAAAGCTAAATTTTTTTAAAGAATGAAAAAAATGTTTGCTAGTTTTTCTAAAAAGTTGGTTTTTCCAGTTGCATGAATAAAACAAGACCTAAGGTACATAAGATTAAAAGACATCAGGTGCATCAAAGGACCAGCTCTTCAACTTCTCAAGGCTGTTGAGCAGGCATTGTGTACAATGAAAGTCCTTCATTATTTTCTTTGGTTAAGAAGAATGTTCAGGTCAATTCCTTGGGCTAGTATGGGAAGGCTTTATGAGTTAGCACGCTCATATCCCTACTGAGGATAAAAGTCACATCTGTCTGCTCAGAGTAACACCCAAGAGGAGCCATAGCTTATTTTGATTTTGTGCTTTCTGTCTATAGGGCCAAAAGAAGGCCCCAAATTCCAGTCCCCATGCTGAGTGTGCAGGCCGGGTGACCTCCTGCAATATCTTCTGTCTTTTAATAAGGACTTGGTTAGTTTTGCAGTGCCAGCTTTAAAATCCTGCTTAATCACACAAGAATCCTCCCTGGGCATTGTCAGGAAAGAGGACTAGGATGAAGAAGTGGGAACTGCAAAGGTTTTGTGGTTTGGCAAACCTACTTACTCACTCATTCTCTCCTAAAATTGACTAAAACATAGTTAAATCTGAGAAAGAGAGGGGAAGAGCACAAGCCAGAGAGATAGCAGATACAAAAGAAATAGTATTCCAGAAAAATAAAACAAGATAGTAAAAAACAGAGAGATTTAGAAAAAAATAAGAATGTTCAGAAAACTATACACAATTTTATTTTGCAGAATATAACATTAGAACGATATCAGGTAATGAAGGGATGAGAAAGCTGCAGCCTACATATGAAAAGCCTTGAATGCTTTGCTGGACTTAAACTTCCTTCTGTGGACAATGAGGAATCAGGACACTGATTTTTTGAGCAGGGAAAGGAAATGGTGTGATTGACTATTCTGGAGAAAATATGTGGATAAGGTATAAAATGATCAGACATTGACCTTAATCAGAAGCAACTGACAGGAGTGGAAAGATAACTGAGAAAACCATGTTAAGCTGAACTAGTCAATTGCATATAGAATATAAGGAGGAAAAGAGATCTGGATAACAGATAACAGGCTATGATGTAGAGACCGAGCATATGGTATTTTCACTAAGATGGAAAAACATATTTTAGAAGGAAGACAGTTAAGCCTGGAAAAGCATAAACTCATCATCATCACCAAAAGGAGGAAAAGAATCAGGAACTCACATGCCCACCAACAGAAAAGATAGGTGAAAGCTTGGCTATGAAGTACTATGAAAGGTTATAATTGTCACATCGTCTCCAAAGAATTACTCATCTCTCTGGGATTCATTTTTCTTAGCACCAGAATGAGTGCAAAAATTCATTTTATGGCAACAGATTTTATGGCAAAAACATACACTTCACAAAAAAAAGCATATAAAATTATGTTCAAACTCATTAGTCAACATGGAAATACAAATTAAAACCACAGTGAGATATACTTTATACCCACTAGCACAGTTATACTCAAAAAGGCAGATAATAACAAGGTGTTAATAGAATATGAAGAAAATGGAATCTTCATACATGGATGATGAGGTAATGACTAATTATATTAGAGTGTAGAAAAGTGACAAAATATGAAAAGATTGACAATGGAATGAAAACAGGTTTTGGCAAGGATATTAACCAACTAGAACTCACATATATTCTGATGGGAAGGTAAAATTGTACAGCCATTTGAACATGGTTTTATTGTTTCCTATAAAGTTAAACATACTCCTACCATTTTGAAGCAGCAATTCAAATATTTACACAAAAGAAATGAAAATATGTCATCACAAGATTTGTATGACTTTATTAATAACAGCCAAAGCTGCATACAACCTAATTGTCCATTAATGAATGAATAAACAAACTGTACCATGCAAATACATATGCTACTCTTACTTTAAAAATAAATTGGTATATATAAAAACATGAAATAATCTCAAAATCATAGTGTTGAGCAGTGGAAGACAAAAGACAAATAATCTTTAAAGTGGGGATATAAAATAGATTCTATACTCAGAAAAATGTCTCCCAAACTACAGGCAAAATAGTCTTTTTTTAAACCAATGAAAGCTCATTAAATTAGCAGAAATTTTAGTGAAAACGTTCAATACTTTGAGTTAAATGATAATGAAAATCTGACAGCAATACTCAGTGGGAGGTAGCTGGAACTATGCTTGACATGCACATACTAGAAAGTGAGAAATGTTGATTAATCTAAGCATCCAGCTCAAGAGCTGCAGGGGGGATAACAAATAAACATCTAAATAAAGAAGGAAGAAAATAGTAAGATGGTAAATAGAGGAAAAAACATTCAACAGAGAAAATTTCAAAAGTCAAAAGTTGGTTCTTTCAAAAAAATAATAAAGTGTATAAACCATCACACAACTGATCAAGAAGTAAAAAGAGAAAACAGACATAACAAAGAACATACAAAAAGGAACATCACTACAGGTCCTGTAACTATCAAAAAAAGAATATCATAATTCACAAAAAATCATTCAAATAACTCTATCAGAACTTAAGAAAATGTATAATCTTGAAATTCTCTGGAAAGACATCTAGAACAAGAAAATTTCACTGAAGAATTCTACCAAAGATTTTAAGAATATTTAACACAAATTCTGCACCATAATCTTCTAGAAAATAAAAGAGGAAGGAATACCTTCTGTGAGAGATGTGGGAACAGGATGAGAGATGCAATATGATATAAAAAGAACACTTTGTATGACTTTTTATCTTGTCTCACCCCCTCTGGCACACTAGAGGGTGGTCGATAGCAGGTCTCTCACCTGTGACACAGTCTCCTAACCGCTTTGGAATGTCCCAAGAGACATATGACTATTAGTAATGACTGTTGCCCCCACAGGTAAATTCTCCTGCTATCACACATCCCTGCATCTTCCCTGTGTACCTCACGTACACTTTGCTGCTTCCTCATTGCATCATTGTAGCATTTCCTTGCTGGGGCATTTAAGTGGCTTCAAACTTCATTAAAGTTGTACCTGGACATGTTTCCCAGAATTCCCATTCCGTGGCTAGCCTCACAGATCGCTATCAATCTCTTCTGTCTCATTTTCTTCTTCATTCCACACAAGACTCCTAACATTCTGACTCTTGTTAAGAAGCCAGGATTACCCTAATACCAAAACTAGACAAAGATAGTACAAAAAGAAAACTACAAATCAATCAAATCCCAGATAATTACAAGTATACAATTATTAGGAAATAGATTCAGCAATAGATGAAAAGGAGCAAATATTATAACTAAATGGAATTCACAGCATGAATTTAAAGTTGGTCAATAATTGAAAATTGGTCAACATAATTCACCATATTTGTATGAGGTCACAGAAGAAAAATCATTTGATCATAAATGAAAGTTTGTCATAAAATTCATCACCTATTAATGACAGAAACTCTCAAAAAAAACTAAGAATAGAGGGGAATTCTCTCAGAAGTCAATAAATGACATCTACCAAAAAACAAAAACAAACTTTCATTTCCAATAGGTAGGGGAAGACTGAATCCTTTCTCCTGAGGGTGCTAAAAAGTCAAAGATGTCCATTTTCAGGACTCTTTCTTTTCAAAAAACATATACACACTTAATTGGGGGAAGGGTAACATAAAGAAAGTTGTAAATACTTCATGTGCAAAATCTGATACTTTGGAAAATAAGCACACACTCGTGAAATCACAATCTATACGATAAACAAATCACCTTTAAAAGTTCCCTACCATCCTCTTTACTATTAATTTTTGTGATAAGAACATTTGCTATAAGATTCACTACTCCCTTAGCAAATATTTAGTATTCAATAGTTTTGTTAACTATTAACACTATGCTGTACAGTAGATCTCTAGGTTTATTCATCTTGTATAACTACAACCCCACCTCCCTGTTTTCTCCCCTTGTCCTGACAATCCCTAGTCTATCTCAGCTTCTATGAATTTAGCTATTTTTGATTCCTCATATAAGTAGTATCATGTAGTATTTGCCCAAAATCTAGCTTAACATGATGCCCTACCCGTTCATCCATAGTATTGCAAATAGCAGAATTTCCTTCCTTTTTAAGATCAAATAATATTCCATTGTACATGCATGGCACATTTTTTCCAGTCAATCAACAGAGAAGATTTCAAAAGTCAAAAGTTGATTCTTTCCAAAAAATAATAAAATGTATAAACCATCATCCAACTGATCAAGAAGTAAAAACATAACTTACACATCTTGACTTTATGAAAAATTCTGTTATGAACATGGGAGCAGACATAACTCTTTGAGATGCTAATTACAATTCCTGTGGAAGATAAAGATTGGAACTTTCTGCCTTACCACCTTACTGACACCATTCCTTTTACCATCATTCTTATTCTACAGAGTATCAGAAGTTCTATCCAATACAATGAGATAAGAAAAGGAGAGAAAAGGAAATTAAATACAAGTAAACAGATTTAAACGGATGAAATAAAGAGATCCTAATTTCAGAGGCAATCATGGTTTGTACAGAAAATCTCAAGTATTCTTCAAATAGATTTCTAGAGGTAATATGTGAATTCAACAAGGTTATGCAATATAAGATCAATATATAAAAATCAACTGTTTTCTATTATTGAAAGTGAAAACATGAAATTAAAAGTAAAATATCATCTGCAATCATGAAAAAGCTAAATAAAATACTTAGGTATAAAATATGTATAGGGCTTGCTTGCTGAAGACTATAATACTCTGAAAAAGATAAATGGAAAGAATTACTGTGCCTATGAATTAAAAGACTCGACATACTAAAGATTCTATGTTTAGCATTTTCCCCAAAAGGATAGATAAGTTTAATGTAGCTCCAATCAAAACCCTAAGCAAGGTTTTGGAAAACATAAAAAATGCCATTCTAAAATTCATATGGAAGGGCAAAGAAAGAAAGTAGAATGACTAAAACATTTTCAAAAAAGATTAATAAGGGGGAAAAATCATTCTACCCAATTTTAATACTTATTCTAGTCACAGTAATCAGGACTATGTGGTATTGGTAAGAGAAAAAAACACGGACTGATGTCACAGAATAAAGAACACACAGTGTTCACACAGAAACAGACTCAATCCATTTTCAACAAAGGGAAAAGGCAAGTCCTTGGAAGATGGATGGTCTTTTCAGCAAATCATACTGGAATAACTGTGTACCTTTGGACAAGTGGGAATGGAGAATGTCCACCTAAGCCTCTCAGCTCATATGGAGATAACACCAAATGGGTAACAGATCTAAAAGTAAACTGAAATTGTAAAACAGGTACAATGAAACAGGAGGAAATCTTCAGAACTTAAAGTTCAATTGAGTAACACAGAGAGATTGTAACTGAAAGAACACTAAAAAATGTTCACTGCCTTCCTTCTGTTCTCTGATTTTTATGAAACAATGTCTTTTGTAGCTTACCCTAACTGAAATGTACCAGAAAGTGAATTATGGAAAATTATGTTTCAGCCTAGCCAAGTGAATGTATCAAAAACCAACACAGATATCATATCTACATCTAGACATATATATGAAAAAATTATGTTGACAACATATAATACTTCACCATACTACACACCATACCAAAAAAAATGAATTCTGAATGAATTGCATATCTAAATGTAAATAAGCAAGGCCATGAATCTTCTGGAAAAGAACAGGGAGAAATATTTCAAGACCTTGAGGTTGCCAAATCGTTCTTAAACAGCACACAAAAACTGCTAGTTATAAAAAAAGATTGATAGTTTAACAATACTAAAATTCAGAAATTATGAAAAGGAAAAACTAAAATCGACAGATTTAAGGGAATGAAAGCAAGCCTTGGACTGATAAAATATACTTGCAATATGCAGATATAATCTATATGGAGATGTATCAAGAATATGTAATATCTAAAAAACAATATGAAAATAAGATAGTTAAACAGAAAAAGAAAATTTCCAAATCACCAATAAGCATATGAAAAGATACAGTTGTACTTCAAGGATATACCAATTAAAACCACAATTACATACCAAGACCCACCCAAAACATGGTTAAAATGTAAATAAAAATCAATCATCAAATGTTGCCAAGGAAGTATAGGATAGCAACTGGGACTTTAAGCTCCTGTCATGTAGAGTGTAAATTTGTACTATCACTGTAGAAAACTGTTCAGCAGGATCTACAAAAGCTAACTACATTCATAATACATGACTTTGCAATTTCATCAAAAGGTGGAAACAATCTAATTCCCGTCTAGCCTTTAATGGACAAAAAAGGACAGTATAGCACACAACAGAATATAACAGTGAAAATGAATAACATTTGCTAACTACAGTATCATAACTGAATCTCACAACATAAAATCAAATAAAAGAAACTGCATAAAATTTAGGAGGGAATGGATTCCATTTGTACAGTTATATAGTTCAAAACAGGTTGAACAATCAATAATGCTAAATTCAAAGTTGTATTTTCCTTTGGGGACAGTGGGGATAATAAGTGGAAGAAGCATTGGATTGTCTCAGGGGTGTTTCTACTGTCCTACTTTCTGACCTCATCAGTCAGTGTTCCCTTTGCAAAAATTCACTGAACTCACTTAAAATGTACTTTTTAATATAAATGTTACCTTTGAACAAAAAATATATTTAAAAATTAAATTTGAAATAATGATGATCAACAAATACAGGAGACAAAAGGAGTTGAAACAAGTAGATAAAATTTGCCCCAGAGAAGATGCCAAGAAATAACAACCTCCCAGGGAGCCAGATGTCTGGAAATGAGGATCTCATCAGGAGAGAGTGCCAGGAACCAAGAATAGCAGGTGGAGCCAGAAAAGAAAGCCAAGCTATCAAACCAGCAGAGGTGAAGCTAACTCCCTGAGATACAGTGGCTGAAATATGAGATCAGAAACTGAAAGCATTTTAAAATGAAGGAAGCTATGCCCAGGTGAGTATTCAAAATAGGCATTATAAAGCAATGAGATGATCTGAAACAGTGACTTGTTTAAACCATTTATCCTAGTCATTTCTAAATCTTACCATGTACCACTACTTAGTTCCCAGCTGACATAGGTCACCTTGCAACCATAGACTATAGAACTTAACTTCTGATAATTCCCAAAGGATTTCATTGGAAGGGGGTTGAGAGGTTGTCACTGTGACACATATTAAATATTCAAAGCCACTCTTTCTCTGTCTCTCCTTAGTCTTTGAAAAACAAAGAATGTTTATAATACAATAATGAAATAAAAATAAAGTCATTCATCAAGAAGCCTGTATTTATTTTCTTTATGTCTGAAGGTTGTTAAATCCTAATTATCCTGAACTATTTTCATACTGCTGAGCCGCCTCCACTTATGAAGTCAGTAATTAATATTCAATTTGCCTAGAGCTTTCAGATTTGCATGCTAATTATTGATTTCTTAATCACCAGGATGGGTATTTGAGAGCTTCAGAGAACAGTGACATTTCAGTAAATGTTACAGAGTGATCATCTTGGTAGATTGAGATTTTTAAGAAAATATTTTGCAATCGTTTTTTTCTGAATTCCTCTCCACCTGCAGTTCTGATTCTTTTCCTGAGGCCTCTGCTCTGACTCTGCACTGCTGATATTGATAGAATGACAAGTATGAATATGGAAAGGGATCTGTCCTCTTTATGGTCTCAGCCTGACCAGTGTTATCCCTCCAGCAGGGGCAGAGCAAGAAACATTGGCAACACAAAGAGTAGAGACATGTGATCTCAGGTATGAGTGAAATCTCTAAAAACTCTGAATTTATAGAAACAGAAAACAGACTAGTGGTTACCAGAGGCAGGGTGTGAAGGGGTGAGGGGTAAGGGGTAAAGATGGTAAAATGGTACAAACTTCCAAGTAGAAGATAAATAAGTTCTGGAGATGGACGGCATGTGACTGCAGTTTATAATACTCTGTTGTATATTTTAAAGTTGCTAAGAGAGTAACTCGTAAAGGTTATCATCACAAGAATTATAACCATGAGGTCGCAGATGTTAGTTAAATGTACCGTGGTGATTATTTACATATACATGCTGAAATTATGTATATTCATTATGCCCTACACCTTACACTAATATAATGTTATGTGCCAATTATATATCAATAAAACAGGATGGCTGGAGACAAAGTATAGGCCACAGAAGAAATATACCCAGTAAGAAATGTAACCAAAAGAATAACAGAATAATATATAGATACCATTAATTACCTTAATGTGCTTTTCAGTAGACTTGCAAAACATGCTTCCACCATACAAGAGGCAAGAAGGGGTGAGAGGAAAGTACTGAATTGACTTGGCTACAGTGGCTGACCTAGTTGAGATATACAGATTATTCAAAGCACAAAACTCAAAGAAATTCTACTTGGGGAATGGGGAAAATCAGAGGAAGCTGTGATGGCAGGTAATACTTGAAGCTCAGGTAGAAGAAGCAGCAAGCCACAGTTAATCGAATCTTTCATGGCAGGATTCAGTCAGTCATGGGAAGACCTCTGGAGCAGGGTTACCCAATTTCCAGGGGGGAAAAACTGATGAGAATGAACATGTGTTCATGAACTTTAATGATCAGAGTCCCATACTGAGAGGAGAGCCTGGTATCCTGTGATCATGGTCTTTACACACACACACAAACACACACTTTCTAAGGCTCATCAATAAGGGGCAGCTTATGAAGTATTTCATGAATGAGAATCCTAGGGGAAAAAAACAATATTCTAAGACTAAAGTCATTCTCAAATCAGTTTAGAGGATACAAATCAAGAGTCAAGAGAAGATGTACTTGGTCAAACCCTGGGGAGAAATGAGGTAGAAAGAAAAGACATGACAGTAGTGTAAGAGACTGGACCACAAGCAGGTAAAGAGAAAGGAAGTATTGGTATGGAGTGAGGACAACTTAAAAGCAAGTCTTGAAAATAGAACTGCTAAACTCCTTTCACTTGTTTCACAAACTACCACCTGGCTAGTGAATACGGGCTCAAAATGAACACTAGACAAGTGTTAGGAGGGTTGAGAGAAGAAACACAATGGCTTAGGAGCTCTCTGGTGAACTGTCACCGTGGAATAGCAGTTCTGCGACAATAGGTTATGGATGAATTCCGTTCAGTACTATTTGTGTTGTGATACAACACAAATTTCATTCCTTCTGTCTGATTAAGAAATTGAGTGGACCTAAGCCCATAGAAGGGTCTGAAAAAGATAAGATGAAAAGTATGACAGGAGACAACTATGAACTTCCAGTCTCCTAATTTATGCTGACCATTGCATGGGTTTTATTTAGTGAGTTAATCTGAAAATGGTATTTAATTCCCAGCAAGAAATGTAACCAGTAGAGTAACAGAATAATATATAAATATCAATGGCATGCTTATGCATCCAAAAGTACTATAATGTGGTTTTCAGTGGATTTGCAAACATTCTTCCACAATGCAACATAAAAGAACTAATTAAAACCAGTGTCTTTTAAGTTACCCAGCAATTACCAAGCAAGGCAACAAGTATGGACTTTTCAAACAACTTTATGCAACAATTTAAACTAAGGGCATGACCCTGCAGGATTCCCAAGGTATTAAGCATCTCAAGAGAAAGCCAGGGCTGGGTGCAGTGGCACACGCCTGTAATCCCAGCTCTGGGAGGCCAAGGCCAGGGATCACTTGAGTTCACGGGTTTGAGACTACCCCGGGCAACATAGTGAGACCTAGTCTCTTTTAAAAAAGAGAGAGAAAGCCAAATGTTAGACCAGCCATTACCACCTTAAATTCTACTACACTCTCTTCTTGAAATAGTCCTGCCCCATGCTGAGCTTTAAATTTGACTTCGAGGTGGTCTGAAATAGCTTGATATAGTGGCCACCTTGACATGGCTCACTCAATGTTCCATTCTGACTCTCTTCTCACATCCATGGTGTAGTAACTAAACTGCACTAATAGCTCCAGTTCTCCATCCTCCTTGGATTTATTTCTTATCCTTACAATATAGCAACTTTTCCTACCAAAAAAGGCAAATAATCATGCCATGCATACCCTTATCCTACCCCATCCTGGGTTCAGACATGTAACCTTCTTTGACAAAATGAATGTGAATGAGCATGAAGAAACAAAGGTTTTATAAAGTGCTTTTTCTAGTCTTAACTAAAAAGTACAGCATTTTTGGTGATCTTGCAGGACAACTGCCACATTTCACACATGTTGTGGTCATACAGGTATTGGTACAAATACTGCTATCCTTCCACTTTCACCTCCCATAAGTCCTGTCCCTCCAGTGATTCAACCCTTTAGTAGAATCACCCTGGTATTCTGAAAGTTTCAATGACTATAAACAATCATTTCAGATATTGATGTATGCACTGGTCCTTTGTCAATATGGTAAGAAGTAAAAACAAAGACACATTCAAGGTCAAAATCTTCAACACACTGAAGGATAAAATACAATCCCCTTCCCTTTCTGAGTTACCTTCCTATTATCCTCTCCCCAAAATGGTGATTAAATTCACAACACTTTTCCTAACTTGGACCCAATGGCCATCCTCAGGCCCATGATACATTCCATATCTCCTATTACTACACTTCTAATTATCTGGAAACTTTCTGATTATAAGCCTCATTGGACCATCAACTCCCATAAGTAGGAGCTAAATCTTTTAATCCCTTCTCTAAGTCATTCATCTCTGTATCTTCAGGACCAAACTCACATAGTCTGGCAAGGCTACACTCAGGAATAAACAGTGCAGATCAAATCACACTTAAAAGCAATTGTAACATCTCTGGCCAATCCCAATGCAAAAATCCTTATTTTGGGGACCTACCTCATATAGCTGCCAGACTCTGTTACCAATTTCCTGTTGGTGAGTTTTACCCTTTACCCTTACCAGGAACTATACCTCCCACACAGTCACATAATTCTAGTAGTGAATTGGACTTGTCTCCCTCAGTCACGAGTCTCCACACCCTAAAGGAAATTTCTGGAGAAAAAGAAAGGTTTGAGTAAGTACAGACTGAACACCCATCAGAGATAGGTTGTGGACGAATAAACATCCTCTATATAAAAGATGATATGCAAGTACTCTGTGCTGCCTCAGCTGTGAGGCAAGTGCAAGGTGCTGTCTAGGTCAAGGATGATCATTATTTCTGCTGTCTGGACCACTGGAGACAGGCTCCAAGACCCCAACGCATCTTTTCCATCTTTGACATCTATTATCCTATGAATTTTTGATGTTTCAATCCATGTACTTCAGGGGGCATAGTGGTGATTACAAAAGCATACTTTCCATTCTCCTGGGTGTGTGATAGATGACTGGCTTCCAAGAGTGTCTGCAGCTGAGCATCTTAGGGGGCATGTCAGTAGCAGGGAGCAGTTCTCCCATACACTACTTCTGAAAGGCAGGCTAAATCTTTTTAAGACTGAAAGAGGTGGGTTTGCCTCTTCCCCCATTTCAGCAATTATCCTCAGGCTGCTCTGTTTCATACAGTTATGGAGTGGTTATTTGGGATTAAAGGAGCAATTGAATCTGTATCAAAAATAAGTTTGAGATTCCTCGCCTCCCTGACAAACGTGTTATTACTGCCTTGGCAAAGGGGCATTTACCTGTCTGTCAGAAGTATACTTTGTTTTCATTTTGTATGAAATCCTCTTTTACTTCCAAAGACTCATCTTTGGAATAAAATGAATGCTTCTGACAGGCATTTCCCAAGAGGAGGCACAAAGCTTCACTCTGCCCATGTGGGTCCTGCCCTTTGAGCAGCTCCATTTTGTTGATGAAATGCAGTCATGGCCCCTATGTCCTTTAAAAATAGAACCCCATGGATTTCCTCCATTTTCAGGGTCTCTGCAACTGCCCTCATTCACGTGTAATTTAAGAGATTTCTTTCCTGAACATTTACCCTGTTTTTCTCTTTTCCCAGAAACAAGTGTTTCACATGGGAGTGGGGGTTGGAGGAAGTATTGCAGCTCCATGATTGCAAAGATTTTAGCTGATTAAATCCTGGGCACATGTGCTTTCTCCTGTCTCCTAAATGTGCTCAAAGTTAGTAGCACATCATCTTCTGGAATGAGTCAGACAGTTTTCAGGCTACATTATCTCTTACATTTTATGAAAACCCCAAAAGCGTGTTGTCAAGAGTCAGCTTGATATTAGCAGCAACACCTGTCTAGAGTTTTCAATTTGCAGACCACTATCAAATTCACTACTACTTTCAACCATTTTAATCATCTGAGGTGACAAATGCTCTCCCACTCTCCAGATCAGAAAATGAAGGGGTGGTGAAAAAAAGTGCTGGACAAAGTCAAAGAGCCCCATGGCTGGCATAACCCAGTTCTCCTGAGCAGATGCCATGCCACATAACAAAGCATTACTGACAAAAGCAAAAAGTCTGGGATTGGGCCTAGACCTGGGTGAACTATGGGCATGTCCAGTTTCCTAGCATAATCTATGTGCAGGAAGGACTGAGAAAAGTTCTATTTCCTTCCCCTCTACTCCCTTCCTGGGCTCCAACCAAGTGCTGTGAATGAGAATGGAAGCCTTTTCATACAAGAAGAGGCCCCATGCATGCATATGTGCAACCATATGTCAGCAAGAAAGGGTGGGAAAGGTATCTGATCTGCAAGGCAGGAACTCTGACAAGTCAGGGTAGTTAGGGTGCCTCTTCCTTACATAACTTAGACTCACTAAGAGAAATGTGAGGGAGTGATTTCGAAGAAGGATGGTCAGAGGATAGTTACAATTTGAAGACTCTCTTTACTTACTACACACTTACTTTGTTTCAGAATTTCTTAGTACCTGCATCATTTACATCTGGGGCCAGATAATTCTATATTGTGACTGTTTGCCAGTATCTTGTAAGATGTTTGGCCATATCGTTGAACCTAATCCATTAATGTCAATAGCAACTCCCTCCCTCTGTGAAATATGACAATCAAAGATGTCTCCAGATACTTCCAAGTATCTCCAGGGGGACAGAATCATCCATCCCTTGCTGACAAATACTGCTTTATTCCATTATTTTTAATGTACATTAACCTATTCCCTATTAACTGGAAGTTGGGTGTTACCAGGTGTGGTCAGGTCTACTTTTCTGCAGAGAATCTGAATATTCACTCTGTCATAGCTTCTCTTCCTAAAGCATTATAAGGAAATTCCCAAATCTCAGCCATCCAAATCACAATGCAATTTTGTTGCCAGTTCCTTGATTGTCTCCCAGAATGAGCTAGGATTCCCATTGGATATGGATCTGGAGCAGACTTGGATTCAAGGAAAATTTGCCCAGAGCACCCCAAGATAGTATTTGGTTCTAAAAGTCAATGGGTATACAGTAAGGTGACTGGCTGAAGTTCTGCATGACACCAAAGGTAAGAAAATGCCCTTCTACGAGAGCTCAGTCAGAAAAGGCACAGAAAGTCCATACTCTCCCGAGAAATGAACTGATTATGTCTTGGTGAAGGGACTAATTCCAGTGGCAGCCAAGAAGTTCCACTTCATTAATTGTAACTACTGATAGTGGTATCAAATAAGTCAAGTCAAAACCACAATGACTAAAAAGATATTCAGCATCACTATTCATGAGGGAAACAAAGTCAAAACCACAATTAGATACCACCTCACATTGATTAGAAGAGCTATTATCGGATATTGAATGGGTATGGGTTACATGTGCATGTGTGTGTGTGTGTGTTGGTGAGGAGATGGGAAAATTGCAACCCTTTGCATTGTTGGTGAGAATATAAAACAATGTGGTCACTGTGGAAAACAGTGTGGCAATTCCTCAAAAAAATTAAAATTAGAAATACCATATTATCCAGCAATTCTACTTCTAAATATGTACCAAAAGAATTGAAAGCAAAGTCTCAAAGAGATCTTTGCATATTCATAGCAGCATTATTCACAATAGCCAAAAGGTGGAAATAGCCCAACTGCTGATCAGCAAATGAACTGATAAACAAATGTGGTATACATATAATGGAATAACATTCCATCTTAAAAGGATGATATTCTGGCATATACTAGACAAACCTTGAGGACATTGTGCTAAGTGAAATAAGTCAGTGACAAAGGACAAATCTCATATGATTCCTTTTATATGAGGTAGTTAGAATACACAAATTCGTAGAAACCAATAGCAAAATGGAGGTTGGCAGGGGCTGGAGAGGGAGGAGAATAGGGAGTTCTAATTTAATGGGAATAATTTTGTTTTTGCAAGATAGAAAGACCTCTGCAACTGGTTACACACAATGTAAATGCACTTAACCCTGCTGAACTGCACGTTTTAAATTGGATAAGATGGTAAATTTCATGATATATATATATATATTTTTTAACCACAAAATTTTTTTAAAATACCCACTATGGCCAAAAGTGGCACCAACCTGCCAGAGTAGGTAACTAACTACCATTTGCCCAGAATGGGTAACTCTTTGTGAACAGTTCATAGCATTAGATAAATAATGACCGGTTCAAGCTTTTTAGCAAAGGACTTCTCTGTATCGTGGAAAATGAATCCCTATAAAACCTGCAAGATACTGCACAGCACAACACATTTCCATATCCGTTCTTGCTTATCAGTTGTACCATCTAGGCTGTTTGGAGAATCCATGATACGGAAACAATCCAGAGAGAAGATGCTGTCAGCCTTACAGTTGTGGACTATCTTCATCACCAGGGGGTTATTGGAATTGGGTTCACAGGACAGAGTGAATTTTGACATCATTATTGATGAAGATCACTGAAATCACAGAGCATCAAAGCAGATGCTCTCATTATCACATAACGAAGAATAACTTTTGGTTGTGAAAGCAACCTTTGGTGACTTGAAAGAACAACCAGTTGTTAGGAGTTCCATGCAGGAAAGAAGAAAAAAAATTTTAATAATCAAATAGTTCATTTATATATAAATTTCACATCTTTGTAATCCCTGGGATTCACCCCCCACTCTCCCTGATCATTCCCACTCTGTACCGCCCCCCACCCTGAGTTGTGTACTTCAATTTGGTTGTTAGCTTGTTTTGACTTTTCTTCATAGCTTTTTGTTTATCTTTCCCAAGTCCCATATAATAGTGATTCCATTTTGTGTCTGTCTTTATCTTTTGACTTGTTTCTGCTAATATGATTTCTTCTAGGTGCATCCATGTTATCATAAATTCATCTAATTTGTCATTTTTAATTGATGAGTAATAGTCCATTGTGTATATATACCACATCTTTTTATCCATTTATCTGTTTTGGGACATTCGAGTTGTTTCCATGTCCTTGCAATTATAAATAGTGCTGCAATAAACAATCGGGCACAGGTGTCCCTTTGTACCCACATTGAGGTCTCCTTCGGGTAGATTCCCAAAGGAGCGATTGCTGGGTCAAATGGTGGTTCCATTTTCATTAGTTTGAGGGTCCTCCACACTGCTTTCCATAGTGGTTGGACCAGTTCACAATCCCACCAACAATGTAAGTGTTCCTTTCTCTCCACATCCACGCCAGCACTTGTTGTTGCCTGTTTTTTTGATGTGGGCCATTCTCACCGGTGTTAGGTGGTATCTCATTGTGGTTTTGATTTGCATTTCCCTGATTGCTAGTGACATTGAGCAATTTTTATGTGCCTGTTGGCCATTTGTATTTCCTCTTTGGAGAAGTGTCTTTTTTAGTTCGTCTTCCATTTTTTGATTGGGTTTCTTGTTTTGTTTTTGTTTAGCTGTGTGAGTTCCTTGTTGGATCTTCATTATTAAGCCCTATCACTCTTGTGGAGGGCAAAAACTTTTTCCCATTCCAATGGGCTTCTTTTAGTTTTTTCTGTTGTCTCTTTTGCTGTACAGAAGCTTTTCAGCTTGATGTAGTCCCAGCTGATTATGCTTTCCTTCATTTTTTTGTCATCTGTAGATGTTTCCAGAAAGGAATTTCTGAATTGTAATTCATGCATGGTTTTACCCAGGTTTTCTTCTATGTATGTTATAGTTTCAGGTCTGACATTTATGTCTTTTATCCATTTTGAGTTGGTTTTTGTACATGGTGTGAGGTTGTTGTCTTGGTCCATTTTTTTTGCAGGTCTTAGTCCAATTTTCCCAGCACCATTTATTAAAGAGGCTATCTTTGTTCCAATGTAAGTTTTTCTCTCCTTTGTCAAATATTACTTGACTATATATGTGTGGTTTTTATTTCTGGGCACTCAATTCTGTTCCATTGGTCTGATTGTTGTGGTACCAGTACCATGCTGTTTTAATTATTATGTCTTTGTAGTATAACTTGAAGTTTGGAATAGTTAGGCCTCTATTCTCTCTTTTTTTGGCTAGGAGGCTTTTTGATATTTGAGATCTTTTGTTATTCCATATGAACTCCTATAACTTTTTTCTATTTCTTTAAAGAATGTCATTGGAATTTTGGGGATTAATAGGGATTGCATTGAATCTGTAGTTTGCTTTTGGATGTATGGTCATTTTGATGATGTTAATTCTTCTAGTCCATGAGCAGGGACTGTCTTTCCACTTCCTTATGTCTTCCTCTATCTCTTTTAGCAGTGCTTTAAAGTTTTCTTTGTATAATTTTTTCACATATTTTGCTAGGTTTATTCCCAGGTTTTTAATTGTTTTTGGTATGATGGTAAATGGGATGCCTTTTTTTAATATCTTCAAAGAAGAAGAATTGGATAACAGAGATTGATCTTTGAGGCCAGTTCATAGATCAGGGATTTTGGAAGCATGTTCAAATCTGTCTTTATTAAGAGTTGGGGTCTCCTTTATACCTTGCCAAAGAATGATCACAATGAGGTAATGAGGGAGGAAAAAACCCAGGATCCCATGATGCCTGACACATACAATAAGAGGATGGGCATTCAGGAAAAATACTTGTAGGGGTAAACAGTTTCATCATTCCAAGGACATGTCTCTTGTGTCTGAGACATTCGTGGGAGGTTAAGGGGCTGTCAGTCACAGATAAGAGACTTGCTGGTAACCATCTGTGGTGTGCCAGAAAATTTGAGAAAGATAAAGGTGTTCCTTTATCTAAGGCATACCTATGTTCACATCCCACAACCAATAGGAAAGTGGATGGTCAGGAAGGAAAATATTCTTTGATAAATACTCTCATTCAAACCCATTATACTGGACAATAAGGGGATAAAGCATCCCCCACAGCTCTACTGAACCTCAGGCAGGATTCCTCCACAACTTAATTAATTGTTTTTCATCTAATCTTTTTGGGACATGCCACAAAAGTAAACCCAAATTTCCAAGGGACCCCTTCTATTCAGCTGCATTTGACTTGTTCCTCAGTTGATCCTCCAGGATGGCAGGATCAGTTGATCCTCCAGGATGGCAGGGACAACAGACATGAGACCCACACAGGTTTGTTGCCATAATAAAACAATGAGGGACACAATTCCTAATAATAAGATGTACCTGGGGGGGTTTCTGACTTCTGCCCCAGCCATCATGAAAGTATCACTCCAGCTGACACAGAAAGTCTGAAAATCTACAATGCAAGTTTAGAATAAGAATTTCCAGTGTGGTAAGTAATCTATAAAATAGGGATCTTTAGTAGTTCCACTCCTTGGTACTGATCCAAAGAATTCAAAAATACTAAAATACTAAAATATGCATTCCTATGTCTACTGCAGCACTATTTATTATAGCCTAGCTATGGAAACAACCTAATTGCCTGGTTACAGATGACACAATATATACATAGTGGAATACTATGCAACTACAAAAATAATCTTGCCATTTTCAAAAACATATATGGAACTGGAGGGGATTACACTAAGTGAAGTAATTCTGCAGGAAGAAGACAAATACCAGATAGTTTTTTCCTCATATGTTTAATATAAAGAAGCAAAACAAAGGGTCAAACAAAACTAAACCAAAACAAACCCCTGAAATCTGACTGCAGATCCCAGGAGGAAAGGACTGGAGATGAAGAGTAAAAAGGGGAAAGGTCTCAATGAACTATGGTGGAGAATTAATGGTGTGTTAGTGTGAGTGTGGTATGATACCATATACCAGAAGATGTGTGAATCCATATCCCTAAGTCACACACAATGTTGTAGCCAACATTTTCACAATAAAAAAAAATGATATAATTTCTTTTATAGTATAAACCAGTGTGACGTTTTGGTAACTCTTAGGAGAAGTCAAAGTGCAATGTACAAGTACAGAAATACCAGCAGCGGACCTGATTCAGAATCCAAAGAAGTGAGTGTTGCTTATATTGAGATATGAAGAATAGATGAACCACTAGATAGATACCCAGTAAATCCCTCACTGCGTAGCCTTATAGAGATACTTACAAACAATATGTATGAAAACTATGACTGTGGGTCAAAGGTAAACTTCTGCCTTTTTGGTAAATAAAGTTTTATTGGAATATAACCACAAAAGAAAAAAAGGGCACCTCTACTCTCAGTATGGAGGCTCAGAGGACAAGCATTGACCCATGCACAGCGTAGCAAGTACCCAGCTCCAAAACAAGTGTGCCCCAGCCTTTCTTCCTTTATCTAATAATACATTCTGCATCATTAATTGAGTATGTGTGTGGTAGATACCCCTGACCCTGCTGTCCAAAAGTAGAACATTCTGCTCTTTTGTAAACTAAAATGTGTGTAACAAAGAAGAAATTCCCATTAATTTATATGGAAAACTTTTAAGCATTCCCAAACCCCAAAAATAATCCACCAAATCATTGCAAATAACACATAAAAGTAAAACTATCACATAGTAAAACAGTAAGAATGTAAATCATACAAAACGTGTCAAAAGTAGGTCTGGGGAAAGAGTTTGCTGTTTCTTGGGGGTTTATGCACCTCTAGAACAGCTGCCACAACACAAATGCTGAGTTAGTTTTCACTTCCCACCTTTTGTTGTAAAAACAGAAATCCTTGGCTAGCAAAAATAGGTACTAATGGAGGTCACTAGTTAAAGAAAAATGCATAGAGCAAACTTTTGACAAGCAGGGGGATGCATGCATTTGCCAGCTGTTAGGGAATCAAGGGTAATGAAAGAGAGAAGGTCCTTGATGTTGTGAAGTGAGGTAAGGGACATATCTTCCCACTAAATATAACTCGATCTGGGATACACACACCACTATAAAGGGGGTTCACAGTCCTTTTAGGTCTTTAATGAACAAAACCCAAGCCTGAGTACCCTGCCCTTTTGTAAAGAAGGTCATAGCACAGCTATGCTCTAATCATCAAGAGGATCTAGTAATGAAGATATGAAGATTCTACACTCCATTCCAAAATCTGTTTCTCCAACACGAAAGTTTTCTCAGAGTGTTCTGAGGCAGAAAAATTGAATCTTTCATCCTGGTTCGAAAAGAAGCTGGTATTCCTTCCTTAGCTCACATTAACTCAAAGCAACAACTTTTGGAGACAGAAAGCTTGATTCTCCCTCTTACTATGTGAACTTGATCTTTGTGCCTCAGTTTCCCCATGTGTAAAATGAAGATCATAATCTCCATTTCTCAGAGCTTCTAAGTACATTGAAAGCTGTTCTTTATTTACAAAAATACATGTAAGATATGTCTAAAAACTATGACTATGGGCAAAATCTCACCCTCCACCTTTTTTAGTAAATTAAGTTTAACTGGAACATAACCATGAAGGAAAGAATGGGCATCCCTATGCCCAGCATTGACACCTAGAGAACCAGCACTGATCTGGTATCTCTGTATCTCTGGGTGGCTTTGCGTTCAGGCTGTCATAGGAGGCTCTCAGCATCTCTCACTGCCTTCCCCCACCATCCCAAGGCTGATTCTTCTCCCATTCCTGACTAAGTTCCAAGACCCTCTAGCACCCATCACAGGCTTCCTTCTCCTATAGCATGTACTTTTCTAACCCAAACTCCTTTTCCCACAGTTAGTATCCTCAGATAACCATCAGGATCTGGTCAACCCATAGGGTAACAGGTCTGCGAGTCCCTGACACCTGCCTGTAAGACTCTGTACACAGGGAGGAAGTCACCCAAGCAAGAATTCAGGCATGTGGAACTCTGTTAAGGAGATACTGAGCATGAAGGAGACATTCAGAACACCCGGAAACACAGCTGTCCACTCTACAGACAAAACAGAACAGCCTTTTAGCCATGAAGCAAGAACTCAAAATTCATCCGCTGACAACCAGTGTGATCAATTCTCCCTAAATTGCCCTTCTCCCGTCCTCCTTCTTCTAAGACAGCACTAGAGGGCGGATGAGTTGCCCATTTGTAAAGTGATGCCTCCCAATTTTATTGCAAATTAAACATGCACATGTTATAAACAAACAATAGATGTCTCTAGCGCAAATATACAACTTTCAAAGCCATCATAAATTCTTCAAAAAGAGCTCTTTGCAGTTTATAGGCTCGATACAATTTTGAGTGAGTTACAGCCCTGTGTGGGATGCAGGAGACTTCTCACTTGCCGTGGGGAGCAGATAGTGGGGTGTATAGTAACTCTACTCTCCTATATTGTTGTCAATGTATTCAGGATTGGAATTTGGTAAAGTTTTAGTCTTACACTAACCTACCCCTGTCTTCTCTCCATGTCTTGATTTTTAATGAGGCTTCTTTTCTCTAACTAGTTCAGAATTTACTCCTGCTCACCAAATCCCAAAATTCTGGGACTAAGGAAATTGCTTACACTCACTTGACCACAATTATTTCCTTCAATTCTGAGGTAGAGAGACTAAGACCCAGAAAGGTTGGGAAATTTAGCAGTAACCAACAGTGTCAAGACTGAAACACAGGGTTCCTGACTCCTCCCAGTTCACTGCTCTTCCAGACACACAGGAGTTGCCAGGATCCTGACTTATATGAAAGGGTTATCAAGTGTTTGGAGTACTCAAAACTCCAGGTGGCCACCTGCTATAATAGGCAGGAAATCAGAGAAAGGAGGAAAAGGTAGCTGTGGGAGACTGAGTCAGAATACCAATACCAAACTCAGGAGTCAAATAGAATGGACAGAGTGGGGTGAGTGTGTGAGCAATTGCTTGTTCGTTAAGGAAGAGAACAAGGGACACACACAGTCAGACAGGACAATCCACACCCAGACATTCAACCAAAGCAGGGCACTGGGACAGGAAGCATGGGGATTTCCAGGACTGTATTTGGAACAAATCTACACTCAAAACATTACTCTTTCCCATGGGATGGGTGTAATCATTTTTAGGATCTGTGCCTCACAATACTCTGATCTGCAGCTCAGAGCAGGTCACAAGAACCATAGAAACAGTTCTATTATGGGGTCTCTATCCAAGGACACTCTGGTAGAATGCCCTGGTCCCACACAGCAAATGGTACTCTGAGCTCTCTTCATGTGACCCTCAGAGGGGGAGTTTCCAGGAGAAGTAAGTGCTTGGATATTAGCTCTTGTCCTACCCTATACAGATGAAGAAATTGAGGTGCTGAGGATGACACAGCTGGCAGTCAGAGACTTCTTAACTCTGGCTTTCAGCTCTCACTCCAGTGTTCTTGCCAGCCCACCAAGCCTCTCCCTACTCCTTCTCCATGGCATTCCTAACTTTCTGGACTACCATATTATAGGTGACAATGTTTTCTTCTTTAGCTCTATTTCTTGAGAATGTTATCAGTGAGTTCCTTCAGATTATTAACATATGTCAAAACTCTAGATCTCAAAATCTGAATTTGAGAATTAGTTAATTCAGGTGGTTTGACCCATAAAATTTGGTTAGTATATCCCCAGGGGAAAAACAAAACAAAACAGAAAATGTGTTCTTGTATTTAGGTAGCTTAAAAATCCCCAGGTCATGGATGCTAAAAATGCATCACTAAAATTGATATATAAGTTTCTTATGACTTGTGAACTAAAACTGATATGTAAAGTTCATATAACTTGTGAATTTGAAGTCTTTGAAATGTGTTTGTCCTTATTTCACCAAGGTTGCACAGCTCGAACATAAATGACTTGTTGCCGAGAGAGCAGGAATTCACTCTCTTACTTGAGAGGTAGGTAGGAAGGGGCTGAGGATTCAGTTCCAGCCTCACTGCTTCTCCAGAAGTCAATCAGCCCTGATTTCCACTGAGTTCCCAGTCATTCTCCACAAAAGTGAGCAGCTGGTCTGTTTTCTGGCATAGCTAAGAAAATGCAGTTATTTATGAAAAGAAAAATAACATATTTCTGCAAGAGAAAGAAAGGAATCTTTTATGCAAAGGACACTGGTCAGTTAACCAAGTCACCATCTCTTTCCTTTTATTCTGACTCTTGACCCCCATACAGAATTGCACTTTCTGGGGAGTTCACTGTATATAAATGTTCCCAAGAAGACACAAAATGTTTCCCAGACTTGTATGTATTCTTTTGATGGAAACCTAAATTATTACATTCTAAGCAATGTTCCTGCTTCCAAAAGCATTCATCAATAAATGATGAGAGACTGGACAAGATAACAAAAGAATTCCTATAGCAATAACTATTTCATGTCTAAGATATGCTGTTAGCTTTTTGAATTTGAGGATTTATGACTGGGAAACTAGCACTAATTTTTTTCAAAGTGATACATTCCCGTGAATAAATGAGTGGATGGATAATCTTTATCTCATTCCTTAAAATTCTAACCAAACAGATTCCAGCCCATCACACCTCTAGCCTAAGAACTGTTTACACAGTCTTGGATGCCTTGGTGCCTACAGGTGCTCTTTAGGGAAGGTTCTCTTTGCTGTCTACACATCAGAAGTATGGAATTGATTTCCAAAATAAAGAATTGTGAAAATTTCCACCAATAAGACACCTAGGCAACACCATGTGGAGCTCTGTAGGACTGAGAATTCCTGTTGATAAGATAGGCTGATGACATAATGCTGATTTAAATGAACTATGAATCCACTGAGCTCAGTGTTTTCTTCCATCTTTAAGCATGGTGATGAGAGGGTCTGTCCCAAGGAGCACTGGCCACTTCAGAGGTAGCTGGGATACTTTGTGCTTCCTCTAAGCTGTGATTAAGCTGATCAGTCCCAGCAAGAAATAGGAATCTTGGCATCAGAGAACCAGGACTGGACCCATCAACTCTTTGTTTTGTTGCCCTGTGGCAGCCTCCTGATAGCTACACCCACACTTTCACTCATTTCCAGTGCTGGCAAAATAACGTTTATAAAGAATAAAATGTATTCTATGGTGTACAGGCTTTAATGAATACAGGAATGTGTTTACCCCCAATTTATCCTCTCCCTTTTGGCAATAAAATGTGACTGCATATGAAGGAGATTTTCATAGTTCTATTTTTTTTTAAAAAAAAAGGCAGCTTATAGCATGAAAAGCTTATAGCTATTTAAAGTAAAAAGAAAAATTTAAGGTGGAGGGAGTTTAAAAAATGTCCCCATATTCCTTACAATAAATGGCATATCCTCTCCACGCCCAGTGTCTTTGAGATTTGTTGCAAGAAATCATCCTCATTATTTGATGATTCCATTTCAACAGTGACTGAAACATTTCAGAAGCACAGTGAATGCCTTTCTTCTGGATTTCTTTCTAGCATTAAGATTATTATTGCCATCACTGTTAGGTTAGGCAGCACTTTTGCCTAAAGCAACAAATCATCAAAAACTCAGAGCCTTCAAGGCTCTCCCTAAGTTATCAGCACATCTCAAATGGTTCTTATATTAACATTGTTGCATTTTTATTTCTATCAGACTGGGGCTCTCCAGAGATCTGAAAAAAATCCCTCCACCTTTATGAACAGAAAAGCGTTTCAAGGTTTCGTAGATTTCTGCCAGACAAATGAAAATATTATTACCTGGGGAATTCAGACTCTAGTATTGTTTTTGTTTGATTCCACTGAAAGAAAAACAGATTCCACTCTATATCACCTACAATGAAAAATTTTACCACACTGGGAGGAAGATTTAGATGTGGAGTGTAGTGGGCTCTGAGATTGTGTCTTGTATCATCCAGCTCCTTTTACCTGCTGGTCTAGGATCTCATTAATTCCCTAGTCATTCCTAGTCATTCCCTAGTCATTCCTAACACATTGTTAATACTAGGTGCCATCACTGCGGGGGAGGGGGAAGATCTAGCGTGAAGTCATGCTCTCAGATTTGGTGTTTGGATTGCAAGGATGAGCTCTGCCTGTTTGAGGAAGCCACACATTGAGCTCCCTCAACTGAGAATGACTTGCCCTCTCCCCTCTAGTACCTAGTAAAGCATTATTGAATGCTTGTTGAAACTCAGCTAGTTTAACTCAAGAGACTAATTTCCAACATGGGTAACTAGACAGTTCAAGAATCACAGGCTGAACAGGTAACAAGGTCCTGATTAAAACAAGACCAGGCCTTTGGTGAGTAGGGGGCTAGGAGAGTGAAGTGAGTGGAGTACCACAGGAGAAGAACGTGGTATTGGGGGAGATGCATACTGACAGGTGGTGATGGTTCTAGTAATGCATCTGTGTCTAGCAGGACTTCAGTCAGTAAACTAAGAAGTGGGT
This sequence comes from Uropsilus gracilis, assembly GCA_004024945.1. Taxonomy (NCBI): domain Eukaryota; kingdom Metazoa; phylum Chordata; class Mammalia; order Eulipotyphla; family Talpidae; genus Uropsilus; species Uropsilus gracilis. The sequence continues at coordinate 31,195 of PVHY01007890.1, read as the reverse complement.
GGTTCAGGAAGGAGATTTTTCACCTCCTTCCCAGCACCAACCTCAACTGGATTCTGAATGTAGGTCCCAACCATAGAGAAGAAGTTACATCAGATCGCAGGAATGATGAGAAATTATAACACTAGCTGAGGAAGATGCCCAGTTAGCACTATCTTTTTTGCCGGATGGAGGCAACTACCCAGTCTGGCAAAGTTTAATACTGAATCAGGAACTTCCAGGACTGTATGGCTCCCTCAAACAGGCAGAGCTCATCTTTTCAATCCAAACAACAAATCTAAGAGCATGACTTCACTCTAGATCTTGCCCCTTCCCCACAGTAATGGCACCTAGTGTGCTAGTTAGAAATGACTAGGAAATTAGTGAGGTCCTAGACCAACAGGTAAGATGAGCTGATGAGACAAGACAGGAGCAGTGAAAACCCTACAGTCCTTCCCTAACACTTCTCTACAGAGGGTTCAGAAACGTGGTCACTGAGGCACCAATTGAGCCAAAATAGTGCTCATGGGCAAAGTAATTATCAAAAGATGATCTTAGTTTGCTTTCTGATGGAAAAGAACATGTTGCAAAATATCTTTTTTTTCTAAGCAGGAAATATAAGTTCTTGACTTCTTAAGTGTCTGGCACAAGCTTTGTGAGGTTGGTGAGTAGGATGGATGTGTCTTGCTTTGGGGAATCTTGCCCAGTGCCGGCTATGCTCCTTTGGTGTAACCAGGCAACCAGATGATTTTATCAAGACTTTAAAAGCAGGGAAGTTGGCTGAGTTCCATAAATCAGTGTTCTGAGAAGAGGCATGCTGGTAGCTTTGGGAGTTGGTGGAAAGAAGAAAGAGACCATTCACTATGACCATGGGTACAGAGAGCAGGAGCAAGAGGTCATGATGGGAAGAGGAAAGAAGACTTTTTTCAGTCAAGGTTCAAGAAGTGCTGGGTTTAATGATGGATGTGGCATCTGTTGTCTAAAATGGACAGGTAGAATTTCTACTTTTCCTTTGTTCCACTACCATTCAACTCAGGGTTTTTTTAGTTATAGTCATACTCATTGTATCAGTCAGAATTTAATCAGGAAAGGAAATCTGTTAAAGTTTTCCAAATAGGGAAGTTGTTGGAGCTAAGGAACTAAATACAACCAAACAAGGACTTGAGGAGCAACCATCAAGGTCACAGCAGCTAGCAACCAAGTGACTACTGTACTCAGCTTAAAGCCAGTGACCTGGAGACTGCCCAGAGGTGCTGCAAACCTCTCACCTGCTCACCTCTACACAGAGAATAATGCTTTCCCCTTCTCGCTATCCTTCAACTGTCACTCAAGCTTACAGAATTTAACCCAGAAATGTCCTGGAGAAGTATTCTGGTCAATGTTCTTACAGACATGTCTATGATGATAAAGATAATTCAGAAACAGGCAGGGATGGAGTTAACAACAGACATCTGGCATACTCACTGAGATGGAGGCTTTGTTTATCCTTGGCATGTGGCTTGTATGCTTGAAATTTGTTACTGATTCTGTATTGAGTCTACCTCCTTCCACAAACTTCCACTAAATGCTTGCAAGATGGTCGAGACTGTTACCTCATTTATTCACTCATTCCTTGAGCTTTTAGGTGTTAAGGCTACACTGGTGAACAAGACAGATAAGGGACCTGCCCTCAAAGGCTTTAACTCTAATCAAATTGACACAGTAATAAAGTATATATGACAAATTAGATAATTTCCTTTTCCTAACATAACAACTTTATTGAGGTAAATTTTACATCATAAATTTCACCCACTTAAGGTGCACAATTCAATGATTTTAGTAGACTTTTTTTAAACTATAGAATTTATTTCAGGCTTAGCACATATAAATAAAAGAAAATTAGGATACAACAAGATATCCGTATGCAAATTAGGATACAACAAAATATCAATATGACAAATATTACAAGTTTTAAAACTAAAGACCACTTGAAATTTGGATACAATAATAGAAGTAACAAATGGGGATGTTCTCCAATATCCTAGTTAGGAGATTTTTTTAAATAATTTTAAAAAGTTTTTGTGGGAAGAAAGCAAGTCACATAGATAGGTATATATATTACAATACCATAATTATGACATTATAACCAAGCAAAATAATATATTATTTACTGATGTGTGATTTAAAAGTTTCAAATACCACTGGAATGGCAAACATCAAATCCAGTGTACTAATTATTATTTCTGGGAATGTATAATGGGGAATAGGTTAGAAGAGATATCCACAGAGAATGTCAACTATCTCTGTAATGGTTGGTTTTTTTAATTTAATTTAATTTTTTAATTTGCATATATATGTATTTATATTACATTATTGTGTTATTGTGTACCCCAGGGCTTTCACACTTCACTAATACCTGTTAACCATCCTGATCTTTTGTGCTCTTCACCTCCTCCACCTTTTTCCCCCTCCTCCTCTCTTGCTCCATTGTTCAGTCCCATTGATTGTTTTTATTTTTTCTTATTGGTTTGTTTGTTTGTCCCTATATCCATCATAGAAGTGAGACCATCCTGTATTTCGCTTTTTCTTTTTGGCTTATTTCTGCTAATATGAGTTTTTCTAGTTCCATCCATGTTGGATATCAGTGGACTTAGTGAGTGATACAACAATCATCATAAATCATTTTCAGTACACATTCATCACCACAATCAACAATAAGATCTCACATGTCCATTTACAGATAATTCCAGTTCCTACTCTCAGCCCCCAGATCATCACAGATCTATTCCTGTCTATAACTGCCTTCTTTGGACATTCATAAAATAAAATCATACTGATAATTTCAATTTGAGAGAATCATATGATTTAAATGAATCAGAAAGATATGAGACTAAGTGGGACCAGAAAAGGTCTACTTTGGATGGTAGAAGATTTTGTTCAGAAAGACTAACATTTGAGATGAACATTTGAGTATCTAGCCAAGAGCATAAGGTAGAAGGTGTGTTGTGGAAATGTGAGACTTTGGGAGTCAGAAGGGCACATTTAAGGGAGGAATTTGGGAAGAAGTTGAAAGACTGGAAAAATAGGATAAGGTTCTGTTTTCTCTTTAGATGTCAAAGACACATTCATTGAAAAGCACAGCTCATCCCTATGAGAATACTCAAACTCAAGGAAAGATAGAACCAGACAAGAGCACCCATTTACCTCCTCTCTGACAGACACCAGCACTCAGTCTTGATCCCAATTCTTATTCTCCCTTGCTATGTGATATCTATTGGTGTCTGCTCATCAGTAGAATGGGAGTAAAAATTCTTATATTATGGGACTGTTTTGAGCATTAAATATAATAATATAGTAATTATTATTAAATATACATATAAAGCAATATTATTAAATATAAAGTAATGATCCCAGTGCCTAACACATGCCTCAATAATAGAATGTGTTGTTCTGAAGGGAGGAGGAAGCTCAAGATCCAGGTCAGTGACATTAAATACTCTCTGGTGGATCAGTTTTGATTCTACTACTTCAGTTGCCATATTTATGTAAAATGGAAGATATCAGTGTATTTACAAAAATGAAATTAGGTAAAGTGGCCTGCCTTTCAAGCACTCAGGGAAGGTGAGAGTAAACCAATTCAGCAAATACAGACACTTAGAACACAAGGTGACAATGAGATTAAAAATTCTAACCCACACAGGCACATACATACATCTTGGACAACTAGTGAGTTGGAATGAGGGCTGAAACCAAGCTTACCTTAAGGGATAAGAGAAAAAAACAGATAACAGGATTCGAATGGCTACTAGTAGTAGTTGTTATATTCCCTGACCTCAGCCCAATTTGGTAGATGAGAAAACAAATAACCAATAGGCAAGGAGATTAAAAGTTCAAAGATATTGACAGTGCATCCTAAAAATCTAAAACCATGAAGGTAGGTGGTAGGAAGAGGGAGCAAAACCTGGGGCATCTGGGACATAATCATTATCACATTTTCTCCAAATTCTCCTTCAGGACTTTTTCCTGAAAATACAGAGAGAAAAACCCTACAAAGATTGCCCTTAGCTAATAAAACCAACTAGCTGAATGAAAACAGCATCTGCAGTTCCCACAAGGGTCACATCACTGCTTACAAGGAATCTCATCTCAGAATTCCATTCAGCAAACAATTCAAATGAAATACAAAGAAATATCCTTCACCTAGCCCCAATGCTTGCAAAAGGTGATCTTAATTAGTAATGACTAAAGAAAAGCCAGAGACTACCTTATTCTCCTCAATCTTCCAAAAGGACTGTTTCCACTTCTTTTCCAAATCTGGGAAAAAATGTTCTGAAGCCTGTCCTGTGAGACTGAGCCCAACTGATCCTAGCACTAGATGAAGACAATAATGGCCTTCTTGGCAAGGAGAGATATCTCAAGATGCTCCATCCTGAGTAGACACAAAAGAGTGTGTTATCCACATTCAAAAGCAAAGCCTCAGCAATCATCAGAATGGCGTTTAAGTCTTGACTCTGCCACACAGCCAGTGACTCAAGTTCTGTGCCAGTCTTCTCTCGAAAGCGGGGCAAATAACAGCATCTACATCACAAGGTTTTTTATGAGAGTTAAAGGAGAGAATTCATGCAAAGCACTTTGTACAGTACCTGTCACACTGTGGGCACAATTAAAAAAGTGGCTATTCTTATCATCACTCATATTCAGGCATTAACTTGTTGCCATGCAGTGCACTGGGAGCTGGGATGAGGGTACACCTGGTACAGCTGAACCATGAGGGTTTGGAAGAATGAACACCTAAGCTTCAATTCTGCTCTGCCTTTTTTAATTGTTCTAACTTGGTCAAATCCTCATCTGAATTTCCTCATCTACAAAATGGTAGTGATAGTATATATTCCCAAATTTGTTTTATAGAGAACTAAGTCCTTTGCAAAGCACTCTGAAAATATAAAAGGATATATTTTGCTAATCATTGTGGGTGACTTGAGCATGTTCTCCTGTTCCTTTCCTTACTCAATAACTCCCTTTAGGTCCCTTTTCCAAGTAACACCACTTCAGAGTGAATGAAGGGAACATGGGCAAAGTGACAAAAGTTGGATATTGTTAATCCTCTTATAATTTTTTAAATTAAACAATTTATTGATATATAAATTTCACATCTGTAATCCTCAGGGTTCTCCACACACACACACACACCCAGCTTAATGAGAGAAAATGTTAATCAGAAAAAGCAAAAATCCTGGAGAGGTAGTATATTTCTAGAGTAAATGTAGGTTAGTATGAAGAGGTCAGGTTTGAGAATCAGATCTGTGTTCCAATTTTAGAAAATCTTTATTCCAGTCTCCTTATATATCTGTGACTATGGATGAATCACTTAACCTCTCTGAGCCTCAATTTGTTCATCTATAAAATAGGGGTAGGTATATGTTTTGCAACCATACCAATCTAGGTAGGTTCTTTATCATTTCTAGCAGTCAAAGAACGTCAGAGCCTTCACTGGGTTTTACAGGATTTAATGCTCTCAGGGAACTAAGTACACAGGCACACCAGTCAGAGAGGCTGGGTCAATTGTATGGCAAGCAGACAAAACAGCAGGGGCAGGCAAGTTCCTCAGGCCCCCCACCACACCTCACCCCCAGGAATCTTCAAGCTCTTCCTCTGGGCTCTCTCTTGCATTCTCTCATTCTCTTCACATTCTCTCTTCTCTGCACTCTCTTCCTCCCCGATGCCGCCACTTTAGCTTTTCCTCCCAGGCAAGATGGGCCCTCTCACACATGCACACACCCACTGGGCCAGGTATATACAATCATGGGGAGCACATACTGCCACAGGTGCTGGTCATAGAGGTTAAGGGCAGAAAAAGCCTGACTAACTCATTTACCCCACTATACAGCTAATGTGTAGAGTTGTTAGGTTTAAACGTAAAATAGGTAAAGAACAAGGTCTAGACAGATTGAAAGTTCAATAAGTGGCAGTTATCTAAATTGAATAGTTTTTTTCCACCAAGGATACAGTCAGAGAGACAAAGAGGATGTAAGATGGCTCTCAAGTGTTTGAGCTGGAGAACCGCAAATGTGGAGGTTACCTTAATTGAGATGGAATCCTAGCAAAAAAACACAGGTGGGGATTTAAGTTTTAAACCCAATCTGGCATGTGTTGAATTTGAGATGCATGTGAGGCTTTCCAGACCAAGGCAGAACCCCAGACAAAGGTGTGTCCAATGTGTAACTCTGCTGCACCGCTGGAAACTACACTACCTGAAACAGAATTTCTCCCTGGTCAGGGGCAGTGTCCACTAACCAATTAGTCCCACAACCACACCTGTACTGGACAGAGGGTTTAAGTAATCAGCAGAAAAGGTGTGCCTTGAACCCCTAGCTATCTGCAGAGTGAGACCCTTATAATAGGAACCTGATGAACTACAGATACTGTTGACTCACTTGAATTGGTGCGCCTCACTAACCACTTCATCTTTTCTACTGTGTTCACATCTGTCTCCTTTTCATCTCCCCCCAGCTTCTCCCTATAGCTTCCCATGAATACGTGATGAATCCTGGCTTAGTGAATAGGCTAAACCTTCCACTTAGAAAACAAGCTCTAGCTTTTATCTTCCTCTGTGGGCTTGGGCTTGCTAGAATCAAAGTTACATTAGCATGATTTGTTTGGATTAGCATGAAGACTTCTAATCCGCTCTTTTGCAATATTCCATATTTTAATAACTTTAATAATTACTGCTTCCTTTTTCTAATTAAGAGCTTAGAGACAGAGACCTTGGAAAGGGACCAAACCTTCAGCGTTTGGTATTATGGAAAATGGGAAGAAATGTTTGCATAGCAGAATCAATATTCAAAAGCAGCTAAGAAGCACTTGGATTTTAATTCTGCAAGCATTTCTTGGGCCCCACTGTGGACAAGGTTCTAATACTACAGGCACAGATAATGTAGGAGATTCCTCCATCCAGTTTGTGCTCCAACTAGGATGCCTCAGGTTGCATTTTCACAGAAACAGCAAAAATTTCAGAACAATGTTCTCCTGGTGATGAGCCTAATTTAGAGGGGAATCCAACCACATTGTCACTATCTCACATCATGACTTCAAGAAAGGCACTGGTGGTTGACCAGAAGTATCTGCTGGGGAGTAGCTTTCAAATTAAGAAAGTAAATTGTTAATTTCGGTACCTGTTGACCATTTTAAGGTATATCTCTCACCAAAAGCTCTTCTAAAAAAACTAATCAAACCCCCAGATCTTCAGACTCACCTCCTAGCACTAGTGGTGAAGGCATTGACAAAGGAAATCTTTGTTGAATTGACAGAAGGAAACTCAGAGGACTTAGGTGCTGTTCACGTCAATAAGATTCCTCTTTCTTGAAGAGCAGCCTGGAACTCAACAGTGGAGCTCAGTATTCTGTTGCTGCTTTAACCTTGTCCAGACAGATGCAGTGGGTCTTTCTGCTGGAATCCCAGGTTGTGAATGAGTTAGTCTTGAGTCAGTTCTATGATCCTCCACCGGTAGGTCCCAGAACCACCATCCTCCTGAGCAACTCTGATTTTGAATTCTCTTACACAGAGCTTTGATGGGGCCTTTTCCTGCCATCATATTCTTTAAACAACAGCTGTCTTCAGTGACAACAAGGAGCTTTACCTTCCAGAAGAAGACCTGTCAAAGGATCTACCACCATATTACTGGAGATTGGCAACCTCAGAGAGTCAGGGATGTTTCTGCATCCCTCCCACTGAAATAGAAGGGGGGGGAGTGACTATACAATTTCAATGTCTGGTAGGTCAGTGACTCTGAGAAGAACTCCAAAGCCTACCAATCAAAAGGTAAATTTGAGGTTATATCTACTTCCTGATCTTTTGAAGGAATTAGACATAGGCGGTAATACAATAGTAGACTATGTGCTAAATATGGGTTCAAAAAAGCCCTCATTAATTCTGACTTAGTGAAGGAAGCAAAAATAAAATAATAAATGGAACTACATCTAATTAAAAAAAACTTCACAGTAAAATAAATTGTCATTTAAAAATTCTACTGAAAGGGAAAATATATCACATATATGACAAGAGGCTACTATCCAAGTTATGTAAAGAACTCATACAAGTCAACAGTAACAAAAACTAAATCAAAATAAATGAGAAGATCTGAATAGACTCTTCTCCAAAGAAGACAAACAGATGGCCAACAGGTATATAGGGGAAAAAGTATGTTCATCATCACTTATTATTAGGAAAATGCAAATAAAACAAAACCCAGTGATATACCAGCTCACACTGTGAAAATGGCCCATATCAAAAAGACCGGTAACAGTGAGTATTGGTGAGGATATGGGAAAAAAGTAACCCTTCAACATTGCTGCTGAAAATGTGAATTGATTCAGCTCCTATGAAAAACATTACGGAAGTTTCTCAAAACTTTAAAAATGGATCTACCATATGTAAAGCAATCCCTTTCCTAGATACCAGAAGAATACAAAAACATAATTCAAAGTGATGTATACACACCTATGTTCTTTGCAGCACTAGTGACAAGCTATGGAAAAAACCTAAGTTTTCAAAAACAGATGTGTGTACAAAACAGATGTGATATAGACACACAATGGGATACTAGCCAGTTCTTAAGGAAAAAAAAAGTGAAATCTTGTTATTTGTAGCAATATAGACAGAACTGTAGGGAGTTACACCGAGATAAGTCAGTAGAGTAAATGCCAGATGATTAACTCATATGTGGCCTATAAAAAATAAGGCAAAATAACAACAAAAACAAAGACTTGAAATCTGACTGAAGAACTGAGGCTACCATAGGGGAAGATGGTTGTGGGGGAGCTACATGTGGAGGGGATTCAATGGACTGCAGTGGAAGACTATTGAATGTGGGTGTGGCATGGTAACATACCAGATGTATACACCTAAAACACACATCATGTTGTAAATGAGTATTACCTCAATAAGCATAATTTTTTAATGACTCTTTTTTAAAAATACATGGTAGAACGCTACTCAGCTTTTTTAAAAAGGATGAAATCTTGCCATTTGTGACAATATGGATGGAACTTGAAGGAATTATGCTAAGTGAAATCAGGAGAAAGATAAACACCATATGATTTCCCTTCTATGCAGAAGACAAGGAAACAAAGCAGAGATAAAACAAAACCACAACAAATTCGTGGATTTGAACAACAGAACTGCGGTTATTAAAGGGGGAGGACAGAAAGGGGGAAAGGGCAGAAGGGGTTCAAGGGACTGTGGTGGAGTGTTATCAGTCTTTTGGTGGTGGATGTTGTGTATGTGTCACATACCTGTGAGGACATGTGAGGGTGTTTTCCTAAAACATAAACAGTGATAAAAATCAATGTGCTTCAATTTAAAGAAAAAAATTCTGATTTGGTGAATTGGAAAGAGTTTCACAGAGGAGATTTCTGGAACATGGTTCTCTGAAGAAAATTATTTCCTAGATAGATAACAAGGAAAATGGGTGTGCAGAATGAGACAGTCAGGGGATACTGAAAAATGTAAGCTTTGTTTAGAGACCACTGAGGAGCCCAGTATTGCTAAAAAGTAGGGTGTCTACAGAGCTGGCTAAGCCATATTGCCAAAGTATTGGGCCTCCCATCATAAGGCTTGAGAGCTGTTAATTTGGGTTTTCTATAGCACATTTCTCAAAAGAACAATTCAAACCTTCCTTAGGTGAATGAGCTTTAGAAGCTTCAATGTGCAACTCTGTGAAATCTGACGAAATGAACAGATCACCAATTTGGAACCTATTGCTACCTGGTGGGAAATGAGAGACAAAATTGGAGTAAAAAGCCAGAGGAGAGATGATGCAATGAAAAACACTGGGTTTCTGCATCTGAGCAGTTGAGGCACCATTGTGTCTATAATATGACTTTAAATTCTACAACCATATGAAAACCCCTTGAGGGCAGGAAATATCCTACTCATCTTTGCATATTAGTGTTAACCAAGGCAGCTCTCATTTTAGTAGAAGTTTTAACCAGTCGCCCTTAGGTGGGCTCCAAGACTCTGTGTCCAACAATTACATGCAGGGCTCATTTTGTGCCTGTGCATATACATGCCTTTCTGTTGGAAAGGATCTATAGCTTTTTCATGTCCTCACAGGCTGTATGATCTAAAAAAAAATGGTTAAGAATAACTGCTCCAGAAATTTGTTGCTTTCATAAATGTTTCCGACTCTTGGTTTCTGTTTTTATTCCTTCTCTAAGTACCAACTTCCTATTAAAAAAGGACAGGGTCAACAACATTAAATGGGTGCTGGGAGTGTTATTACATTTTATTTGTAGTAAAAACTCAACATATAAATTCAGCAGCCATGAGTCTAAGTTATGCTGAAACTCAGAAAGGTATTTTCCCTGCCCAGACCTGACCTCATTCTTTGGTAAAACACACCATTCAGAACCAGCTCCCTCAGAGCTGCTGCCTCCATGAGGATGTGAATCAATTTTAATTTGGATTTTAGCTTCTACAGCAAGTATCTTTGAAGAAGCACCTTTCTGACAATGCCAACTTGCATCTTTCAATTACAGTTGGATAATTAGGATGTAGGCTGACCTTCCTCCCATTCCATCTCCATGTGAAACAGGAAGGGGAAGACACACATGGTATTTCAGAGCAGCAGCAACTCTCACAGAACACTGAAAGAAATTGTGCTGGCCAAACCTTGGTGAAGAAGTCTGGCTGCTTCTGTAGGCCAGGACGGTCTGAACGATATGGCATAGATGCCCAGCTATTGGATTGTCTGATATCCCAGTGGTTTACAGTGTCCACATAACAGGATTTGAAAGTGGGTCTTGCCTGGAAAACCTAGAATATATGTTTCCTAGAAGAAAAGACCCTATGATCTCAAGAAAATAAGCAGCCTTTGTAGGAGAAGAAACACACGGGGGGGGGGGGGAGCAACAACAAAAAAGAACCTACTTGACAAAGAGACACAGGAAGTGTGCGCTTAGTGGAAGGTTTGTTAATTCTATAAGGTGTAAGGAGGTTATGGGAATTTGGAGAAAAGAGATGACAGTGTGTAAGGATACACAAAAGAACAGGTACAAAAGAAGGGGCAAAGCAAGGGATTGGTGTGATATGCACTACACACACTCACTTTTAATTTCACAATTTTCCTCTAACATGTGAAATATCTACTATGTGTCAGACACAGGCCAGGTTACTTCAAGTATGCTGGTCTGACTATATATGAGGTAGGGGATATTATTCTCATTTCATGAATGAGGACTGAAGTGAAGAAAAGGAAAACAACTTTCCCAGAACACACAGCTATTAAATGGTTGTTGGGCAGAACTAAAAACCAGGTCTGTCTGACTCCAAAAATCACACAGTGTCCCTAAAAACCTCAAGACTATGTGGGGGAACATTAAAAGAAGTGAGAGAAGCCAGATACATGAAGTTATAAGTTCTATGCCTTAATTTATATGAAATGTTCAGGATAAGTAAATCTATTAAGACAGACACCTAGTGGCTCCAGGAGCTTGAAGAGAGAGGAAGAGGTAGTAACTGCTTAATGGTGATGAATATGTCTTAGAGATATATCAATACAGCAGTAGTACAACTACTGAATGTACTAAATGTCAAAGAATTGTACACTTGAAAAATGATTAATCAGTCATCTGCTATTATCTGCATTTTCTTCAATTTTTAAAAGCTATCAGAAAGATAATTTAAGGAGATAAAACTAAACAAGGAAACACCCTCAGAGTATTTGGGGGACAGTGAGGCATAAAGCTAAATGGCCTGATGAGCCAACATTTTCTTCTCAATTCAAGTGAAGAATTTGGATAGAAGTGTGAGAATCTCTCTTTAGTTGAGAGCAAGAGTTGTCTGCTTTTCTTGTGACAGACAGAATGTCCTCAATCATCCACAATGACTCTGTGAGCATTATGGTATTTAGAAAGGTGAAGGACACCCCTGCTTCAGGTCCTCCTAAATTCACAAGATGCAATGTTCTGTTTGACCATTTTCCAGTGACTCCACCATCCGTGAAATCTGGCAATGTCTAGGTTGCTTAGGAGCAATTCTGAATCTCTGTGAATCTGAAAAACATAGAATAATCTCCTATTTAATGAGGGCACCTAGCTGGCCACCCAAAATCAGCTGGTCTTTGTTCTTGGCATTGAGAATGCAGAAATGATCCTGGAAAGGCTGGTGGACCATGTGAGACATTTTATATGGCTTTTCTGCCTTTGATATGGGAAATGATAAGCTCTGAGGTGACTCACCAAGCTGGGATCACCAAGGCCTCAGGATACACTCCAGGCAAGTGGCTGTCACCCACACAGCAGGGAATGTTTTGGGAAATGTTTGCCTTCACTTCATGCTACTCTCAACAGTATTTGTACTGTTGACAGTGGCTTCTGTTGTTTGACGTTTCACACAGCAGAGTGAATTTATGAAGCCTTAGAAGCCTCCATAAGGAGCAAGAAGGAGGTGAGGACATAATGGGCTCTACCATTCCTTTCCTTTCACCCATCTGGGTTAAGAACACAAAGCTCTCAACTCTCTCTTGTTGCCAAAAATACTGCTGAGAGATAATGCTTCAAACTCATTGCTCTTTCAGTCCTGGTCATCTCCAAGCTAGTCGGTCTCTCTCAACACAGTCAGCTCGGAGCCTTCCAGAGAGGACATGGTTGCCCTGATGACCTTTAGTTCAATTTCCTACACAGCACAGGCTCAGTGAAATTCTTTGCTCCTTTTTCTTCCCTCTGATTTCTCATCAAGTCCTGTTTTTCCTATTAGAAACTGCTCATTTAGTTTGGGTCCTTTCAGATATGTTCCTTGCATTATGCAAACATGTGTATTACATGCACATAACTGTCTTTTTTACTGATTCCTTTTTCTGTTACCTGATTTAAGATGTGGTCACCTTTCTGTGTCCATACATATGTGTTTACTCCATCATCTTTGATTAACACATGTCATTCCACACTAGATAAAGTTTAGTCCTTTTTCTGGAAAAGGTAATCTCTTAGTCAGCTATCACTAGTTGTCCATCCCATTTTGTTGACATATTACAAAGACAGTCAACATCTATTGAGTACTCACCCAGGATTGGCTAAGGCATGTGCATGTATTAATAATCCTCACTATGACAACCCTAAATATTGCCATCATATTTTATAGGTGAGGATTGGCTAACATAATCAACTAGCTTCATCTAGACTTTAATTAAGAAAACCAGTGTCCAACTCATAATAAAAATCAGATCTCAAGAGCTTGTACTCTTAACCACTATGGCATTCTTACCTAAGTGGCTTTTTATAACAAATCCTTGGGCTGGGCTCAAAAGCATGTCAGTGGCAGTTTTAGGGAAGCCTGAAAGATAAAGGGTCCAGGACCAAAAACTGATAACAACAACCCTGGGCTCTGGCCAGTGGAATCCTCAGGCAGTAGCACCATTGTATCTAGCAAGTGCCAATACCATGATGAGAGAGAGAGCTGAAGGTGAAGACTGAGAACGTAAAGCTCTCAACTCTCTCTTGCTGCCAAAAATCCTGCTGAGAGCTAATGTTTCAAGTTCATTGTTCTTTCAGTCCTGGTCATCTCCAAGCTTGAGATGCATGAGAGTTCACTGTGGAATTAAGGGTGACTCTAGAGTCCAGGTCCATTCAACTGTTGGCTCAACTACTTCATAGATGTGTGACCTTGGCACTGGTTACTACACCCATCTGTGCTTTACTTTCCTAGTGTATAAAGTGGCATGCAAAAATAATACCTTTCTCAGAGACTTGTGAGAGCTGATACTCCAGAAATTATATAAAGTCCTTAAACAGTACCAATTCATGTGAATTATTTCATACTGTCCTCAAAACTGGCTGACTATTTGGGAGAGGCTGACCAGAGTAATGACAAAAGATTCGCTCTTGTTCAGATGCCAAACAAGTTACATTCAGAGTGGAGGAAAATGACAGTAGAAGCAATTTACCATTAATCTGTAGGGCTGCTATAATAAGACACAGCAGACTGAGTGATTTAAACAGCAAGAATGTACTGACTCTCAGTTCTGAGGGCCAGAAGTCCAAGATCAAGTTGTTGGCAGGATTGGTTTCTCCTAAGGACTATGAGAGAAGACTCTATTCTGGGCCTTTATCCTTGGCAGAGATGCCCATGTCTCCCTGTTCCTCTTATCACTTTCCCTCTGTGTGCATTTTCTGTCTGGATTAGTCCAGCCTCTATGGAAAACAACATAGAGATTTCTGATATTAATTGGTTCCTAACTAGCCAGTGACTTGTATCTCTCCTGTAAAGATGGGAGGACTTACTCATGTCCATGCTTACCTTTGGGGTTCCTCTGTAGGGAGGAGGGCTCAATCATGGCCACACAGAGATCCATGGGGACTCCAGAAAAATGATTTGGCAGAGCCAGAAGTAACTTCTGAAACCATGCAGTCAATTTCCTGCTTTACAGATGAAGAATGAGTTAGTAGTGTGAGGTCACAGAGAAAGAGAAGAGTCCTAAAATCTGCTTTCTACCAACACTGCCCTAGCTGGAAGGAATAATGAATTTTGCCGGTTGATCTAGTTTACTTATCAAACAGATTTAAGCCATTTATATTAAATCATGAGCTTAATCACTTTTTAATCAAACAGAGTCTGCAACAGCCAACAGTCAGTCTGTCAGAAAACATCCTCAGTCTTAAATCCTGAATGACTGGCACAATGGTCAGCCTCTCTCATTTATCACAAGCAGCATTAAACTTAAGCAACGTATTTTCTATGCCAGCACTTTGAACAATAAAAAATAATGGAAGAGAAAATCTGTTCTTGTCACAGGGATTGTTACATAAAAAAGGAAAAACACGTCAAATTTCCACATCTGCTTTCTGGACTACAAACATGCTATCTTCTTACATGGCAGCATGCATCTTCTCTCAGTCCCTAGCTTGAGATACAACACTTGGTCGGCATCTGGGACAAGTGTCCATGCCACGTTGGCTTTCTCAGTTTCAGAACACAGTCCAAATTTTTTAAGAGCATTCCTCAGTCAAAACGTCAACAGAATGAGATTGCCCCCACCCGGAAGGCTAGTGACAGCAATGATTCCTCAAGAGTCAAAGATGTAGCTCCAGACCCAAGTCTGATGCTTTAGAAACTGCACAACCTCAGACAGGTCTAACTGTCTAAAACCCAATTTCCTCATCTTTAACATGGGAGGAATAACTACCTGTCTGTCAGGTTGTGAGCAACAAGATAACTCCTAAGAAAACATAACATACAGTGGCTAACACATGGTATGTACTTGTTTGCTTGGTTGTTTTAATTTGAATATTGGTAAATTCTCTCCCCTTTATAAAGATCTAGGGTCATCTGTTCCTTTATTCATACACAAATAAGGATTTGAGGGTACCACCAGGTCTTAACATAGCCCATCTTTGTTGTAATGCTGCCACCTGCTGGATGATCAATATCCTACACTGTCATTCAAGGTGATGTGCTAGAATATGTTGGGGGGACTGTATGGAAAATAGCTAGGCAAACCCCACCCTAGCACATACTGTTTCATCTCCATTCTTCAGATCTGAATCCAGAGAACACCTGACCTACCTGATTATAGAGTTAAAGCTGAGTTTTCTGGGCAGGAAGGACTTTTCAGACAGAAGATATTTTTTCAGTAAGTTACATATTCCTGCACTGGAAGCATAAGAATGTTTTGGAGTGAGCTGCACCGTAAGTCCAAACTAACATATAGCCTGCAGACACATTTTACTAATACTATATAACATTGATGACACCATGTTTAATAAAATTCAAATCACCCATAATGTTTATGTATCTGATTACACATTAAAATGTGGATTTTCAGATTGAAAAAAAAACTAAAGATACAGCAACATGTGATACATATTCATTTATAACAGTGTTTTGGAATTGAGTAGGAAATGCCTCTTTAGTCTGAACTGGCACTTTCCAACTTGACAGGTTCCCTACCACTCCCTATTGTCTTCCATTTGGTCTCCCTCATTTGGTAAGGTGACCATGCTGACCCCCGACTCTGTCCTTACACAAAATATTATCCCCCTAAATCCCAACCACAAAGCCTTGCATAGAGTAAAAAATAAGATAGCTAAGTAGAATCAATTTATACCTTCAAATAATAATAACAATTAGTATGATCATGCCCTGCATAATGATGTTTCCATCACAGACTTCATATAAGACAGCTATCACCATGCACGGTGTAGGTCTATAGCAGACCGTACCGTTCAGGATTGTGTAAGTATACCTTAAGGCATTTGCAGAATGACAAAAGTCACCTATAAATATCTTATAAAATATATTCCCATTGTTACACAACTCATGACTGTCATCACCAAAGTACTTTAGTCTATGCCAGGCACAAAGAAGACTGTTTTTGACCTCAACGATATTTTCATGCTATTGTGCATTCCGATCTTACATCTTCACTTTGTTCTTTCAGCCACAAAATATAGAATTATTAATGCATCCAATTCATGATAAATTTTCTTGCAGAAACAACCTATACAAGGCAAAACAACAAGAGTGCAAACTTCAAACAGCATGACTTATTATTGATTTTTAAATGGTGAAAAAATCACATCTTTCAGGTAATACTGAAAGAAGCAAAATTTGAATTCAAGATTTTATTAAACAGAATCTTTACAGACAGTATTTACTAACTGCTCCTCTCAATCCAATACAGCAAAAATCCAGGTCAATAACCTAGCATGTGTCCTTCCATGTATTTCTCCGTTTTTATAAATTTCACTAATATTGGGAGAGATTTTTCATTGTCTTATAAAAACTGAATCATATATGCAATTCTTGGCATCTTGCTTTTCTTGTTTAACAATAGCTTTCAGAAATGCTCTCAAATTAGAACGGGTTCATTTTTATAAAAGAAAATCTGTAAGAGAGAATGTTAAATTGAAGGAAAGAAAAATGTATTTTCATTTTTAAAAGCTGCCAGATTACTTTCCAGAAAAACTAAGGTAATTTATATTTCTTTTGGCAAACATGCAAGTTCTGTACCTCACCAACTATATCTGGTATTACATTTCAGTACCAATCAGGGACTGATCATAACTCATCTTATTTTTACTTTCATTTCCATATCTCTAACTTCTAATGAATTGGAGCACCTTTTCCTATGTTTATTGTTAACCTGCTCTGACTTGGCCATTTGTTTTGGGGTAGTAGTGGTTTTTGCTTGCCATTTGTTAAGAGTTTTTAATATGCTTCAGTACTAGTCTTATAACCACCAGCAACATTATAGTAAATTTTTCTAAATCAGGATTATATTTTACCATAAAGGAGTATGAATTTTTATAAAGTTACATATGATTAAACTTGTGGTTAACAGAGTCTTTCCCCACCATTTCCAATTCTTAGAAAATTCAGGAATGTAATCTCCTAGGTTATCTTGCAAGAATATATTTAATTTTTAGTTTTATATCTATATTTATTTTTGAGTATATATTAGATACAGGGCCAACTCCATAGAAATAGAGCCAGTTTCTATTCCAGCATCTATTCCCAGAGTATTTTATTCACTAATCTAGCTACCTATTCCTTTGTCAACATGTTATTTAATTTATAGTATACTCTGATATTCTGCAAACCTTCTCTTACTAGTCTTTTTATCACATATTTCTGAGCTGACTTTGGGCATTTACTCTTCTTTGTAAATTTTAAAGTTTTATCACCCCAAAGTCACTAAAATCCTAGTATAAATTGCATTAAATTTACATATCAACTTCAAGAGAATTGACAATTTTTATTCTTGTATCCAGAAACAGAGTGTTTCTCTTTTTAACATACATCTTTCTAAATTATTTTGATTGCACATATATTTAGATCATTGTATAGTATACCCCGGGGTTCTCCCACCACCTTGTCACCAGAGAACCATCAACTTAATCTCTTGTGTTCATTCCTCCACTAGTTTTACCCCCCTCCCTCTCTCTCTTGCTCTGTGCTTCTATTCTGTAGTCAGCTAGTTTTAAGTTTTGTTTTTTTTTTTTGAGAAAAAATTAGTTTAATATGCTTTTTGTTTGTTTGTTTTCCCTGTATCCCACGTATAGTTGAGATCATCCAGCATTTCTTTTTTTTTTTTTTTTTTTTTTTTTTTTTTTTTTTTTTTTTTTTTTTTTTTTTTTTTTTTTTTTTTTTTTTTTTTTTTTTTTTTTTTTTTTTTTTTTTTTTTTTTTTTTTTTTTTTTTTTTTTTTTTTTTTTTTTTTTTTTTTTTTTTTTCTGATTTTTTTTCTGCTAACATTATTCCTTCTTGGTCCATCCATGTTATCACAACTGCCTCAAATTTGTCATTTTTGGTGCTGAATAATATTCCAGTGTGTACATATACCATAACTTTCTGATCCATTTGTCTGTTTGGGGGGCATTTAGGTTGTTTCCATATCCCAGCTACTGTAAATAGTGTCACAATAGACATCCAAGTACAGGTGTCCTTTTGAATTATTGTTTTTGTATCTTCTGAATAGATTCCCAGAAGTGGAATTGCTGGATCCAATGGTAGTTCCATTTTTAATAGTTTGAGGATACTCCACATAGCTTTCTATCGTGGCTTGACCAGTTTGCATTCCCATCAGCAGTGTAAGAGTGTTCCTTTTTCTCCATAGCCATGCCATCAATTGTTGTTGCCTGTTTTTTTGATATGGACCATTCTTACCATGTGAGGTGGTATCTCATTATGGTTTTGATTTGCATGTCCCTGAGTATTAGTGATGTTGAGCTTTTTTTTTCATTTGTCTGTTGGCCATTTGTATTTCCTCTTTGGAGAAATATATTTTCATTTCTTCTCCCCATTTTCTGAATGTACTTTCTGCTTTGATTTTGTTAAGTTGTGTGAGTTCTTCATGAATCTTTATTATCGAACCCTTATCATGTGCATGGAAAGCAAAAGTTTTTCCCATTCAGTTGGGTGTCTTTTTGTTTGGTTATTGTCTCTTTTGCTGTACAAAAGTCTTTTAGTTTTATGGAATCCCAGCTGTTTATGCTTTCCTTCATTTTTTAGTATCTGTGGATGTTTCCTGAAAGAGGTTTCTGAGATGGGAGTGTGTTGTCCATATTTTCCTTGATGTATTTTATGGTTTCAGGTTTTATATACAAGTGTTTCATTCATTTTGAGTTAGTTTTTGTACATGGTGAGAAGGAGTAGTCTAGATTCATTTTCTGCATATAGTGGTCCAGTTTTCCCAGCACTATTGAAGAGATTGTCCTTGTTCCAACATGTGTTTATTGCCCCTTTGTCAAAAAACAGTTAACCATACATGCGTGGCTTTATTTCTGGGCATTCAATTCTATTCCATTGCTCAGTGTGTCTGTTTTTGTACTAGTACCATGCTGTTTTAATTATTATGACTTTGCAATATAATTTGAAGTCTGGGAGAATGATTCCTCTATTCTCTCTTCTTTAGGTCAGGTGGGCTTTGGCTGTTCAAGGTCATTTGTTATTCCATATGAATTTCAGTAATGTTTTTTGTATTTCTTTTAATATATATCTTTCATTATGTTCTTCCCTACCATATATAATTTGTAATGAATTACTTGTTTCCTATAAATCTTGTGCTCCTCTTGTTAAATTTCTATTTTAGAACTTGTTGACCTTTCCACTTGTGGCTATTTATATTTTAATGGGTAAAAATTATTGATTTTATATATTTATCTTTTATAGACATCTATAAAAATTATTTTATTAAGTCTAGATGATTTTTACAATAACTTTCTGGATTTTTATGGAATAATCATATGAAGAAAAGACTGATTTTCTCCACTTTTTCAGCACATTTTAACAATTATTTTTTAATTACTATATTTACAAGGACCTCTAGGATAATACTATGTACTAAAGGCAAGAGTAGGCATTCCTATAGAAGGAATACTTTCCTATCCAGTTCTTAGCATGAATTAAAATTATTTTACTATTCTACCACTGAAGATAATATTCACTGTTCATTTTTGAAAAATATTGTTTGGGAGTTTTTATTAGGAAAACATGTTAAGTTTAATCAACTGCTTTTCAAAATAAGAAAATAAATTTTTAAATCTTTTCAATGAATATATTGATTTATTTTCCTCTAATTTGTTGATTCATAGATTATGTTGATAGTACAGAACTATATTTTCATTTTAAAATAAGCTGTGCTTCTTTTACTACTTATATAAACAGTGTTTCTTTTACTACTTAGATATATTACTAGAATCTATTTGTTAATATTTTATTTAGAAATTTTGCATCTATATTCATATTTGCTCACTGTTTTTAATCACCTAACATAAATATTTCAACTGTCTGTTCTTTGAAAATCAGAGAAAGCTCAGCCACAAATCTATTTGGTCCTTTTGTCAATCATAGATTTTTAATGACATTTCAATGTCTTGTATGATAAATAATATATTCATATTTTCCACATCAGCTTATCCCTTTGGGGGATTTATATTTTTCTAGGAAAGCAACCAATTTTCTTTTTTCAAATGTTTTAACAGCATGCTGCATGCAGTGCTCCTTACAATTATTTTAATCTCTATCATTTCCAATTCTACATACTCTTTGTCCTTTTTTCCCCTTAATCATAGGCCGAGAATTTAAATTCTAGATTTTCTACTGCCAGCACCACTCCTCATGCCACTGTTTCATACTTACACCCTTAGAGATTAAATAAAGCTGAATCTATAAATGTAAATCATTTTGACTGATTTGATTTGAAAAGATTAGTGAATTGCATAAAATGGATTTTTGCAAATTTAAATTATTTTAATTTTTACTTAAAATAGCTATGTTGGCATAAGTAGAATCAACAATAATATATTCATGCATTTCAAAATCAAAATTGAATTATATTCATTTAACAAGCAGATTTTCAGTTTCCTTCATGTTAAAACTGGTCTTTGACCAGCACCACAATTTCAGTCGAAGAAAGCAAGATCTTCTTTATCTGAGACTATAAATGTTATTTAATTCTAGAAAATGGTATTCAAACTAACATGAAATTTCATTCAATTTAATAAAATACTACCTAATTAGGAAAGAGCTTTACTATTATCTCTAGAGATATATTAATATCATTAAAAGAACATATGGTAGAGAAAGTTGTATATACATTTATAGCTCTGTTCCCTTCTGAATATGAAAGACTATTTAATTAAGTTTATTACTATCTTTAAAGCTTCTTCTCAAAGGAAATGTTCTTCATACTGAGCTACATATCTTCTTTGGAAAAAAACACTTTCAAGAAACCCTTAACTTCTGCAAATGCATGTGCACTGGCTATATCCAAAGCATGGCTCCCACTCTCCCTACCTCATTATATTTCTGGAGTATAATAGAATTCCAGCTTGCATGTACTTGCTCTCACAAAGACAACTTTTTTTTAACAAATCTGTTCATGTGCCAACTGGAGAGAGAATTCAACTCTCCGTGGAATTTAGGTAAAAACAGAAGAAAAGAGTGTAGGGTCCGCTAGGAAGGTACGAAAACTGCAGCTCCTGACATGGATATAGACACAGATTACTGTTGATTCATTTTGTTTTGTCCTCAATTATGAGCACCTTCTTTGCTTTCATGGTTAATAAACTTCAATTTATCCTCTCATCCTCTGTTTCCATGCCATCTCAGATTTCCATCTTCCTTACTTTCTTATTCTGTGTCAAATCTGATTTCCACTAAGCTTTTCTTCCCAAGACCACCTTCTATGTTAATCACTGAATGTGTCCCTAATATAACTCCCAAGATGAGGTCCTAACCCAGACAGTACATGATTTTATTTGAAGCAGAGTTTTTGCAGAGATTAATACTTAAGAAGAAGATACACTGGAATAGAGTAGGCCCCTAATCCAGTATGACTGGTATCCTTATAAAAAAGAGAAAATTCAGGCACAGATAAGGACCAAGGGGGAATTACAACTGAAAATGTCAGTTGCTTCTACAAGCCAATGACAGCCCAGGTTGGCAGCAAACCACCAGAAGCTGGAGGAACACAAAGCAGATTCTTCCTCACACCCTCAGATGAAGACTTGATCTTGGATTTCAAATCCCCAGGGAATTTTCTTATACTCATCCACAATAACATCTCACTACAGTAGATAACCACAGCTATATATTCATGAAACTCTCTTAACTACAAAACTCTACTCTGTTGATCTTGCTCTTCCTATCTTTCCTGCCTTCTCTTCCTTTATTCCCACCCCCAACAAAATGTCAGTAAGTCCAACTTTCTGTCCACAACGGTTTCCATTATTATCATTATTATTTATTATTAGCTTTTTTAAGAGCTAGCTTTTATTGACCATAGGTCAGGCATCATTGCAAACATTTTACATATATCATCTCATTTAACCATCAGAGATCCTCTCCACAAAAAAAATGCATTTTCTATCCCATTTTATAGATGATGTTTGGAGAGTGTAAGTAACTGACCCAAGGTCTCATGACTGAAGTGTATCTGACTCCAGAGCACAGATTCACTTTCAAACTGCCTTTCCTTCTTTCCCCATAGTGGATAGATCTCCTTCTCTCTTCTAGAATATTATAAAAGGTTCTTATTTGTTTCGTCTCCTTAGCACCTCAGCACAAATGATCCAGTATTTTTAAACCACTAGAGCCAATTCCTTTCTATACTTCAAATCTGAAATTCCTTTTGTCCAAACTGAACTCTTCCCACTGCCTCCCAAATATGCTGTTTTCTGTGTTCTGCTCTTCTCCATTCCATTCCATCTGAGGGTAGATTCAAACAGGTCCCTGAAATCCCTCCATATCACACCCTTTCTTTGCTTTTGATCATCCTATATGCTACCATCAGTCCCTCCTAAACACTCACCCCATCAGACTGCACTGTTGCTTTGACGAATACTGTCTACATGACCAGGAACAAACTCCTCACAAATGAGGACCTTTTCCCTAACAGCATCTAGCTCAGTTTATCTTTCAGATCTCCTTTGTGCACCAAACAAAACATCTGGAAGTTCTAGATACACCCAGGCTTTCTTATGGTTCCAACTGGCATGCCCTTTGCACCTCTAATCCTTTAAGCTCAGTGTAAATATATCTGCTCTAAAAACTTACTCCAGCTCTTCCACTGGGTGTAAGTAGCTCACCCTCTTCTGAACTTGCTTTACATTTTACTTGTATTTGCCTTGAGTCATTGTTATTTTTCCACTCTCTATTTCAGCGAATGGTCTACATGTCATTTGTGTCTCACCAGAGAATGAGTTCTTAAAGGACTGACACCATAATTAATCTTAGAATTTGCAACAGCACTTAACACAGTATCTACCATATGGTAGGCATTGATTGGATTAATATTTAAAGTCTCCAGATAAATTAATGTAGTAGCCAAACTGACTATGAAAGCAAGTGAAATTCACAGAACTCAGAACAAATGAACCTTGAACGGAGGCTCAAATTACCAAAACACCAGGAGACCTGGCCCATCTGGGTCAGAAAAAAGGCTGTTGCACAGAAATTCTGCCTTATTTCCCCCATGAAACCATCCCAGTGGCACCAAAGACCTTTTCTCATGATCCCCTCACACTCCAGAAGATCAGGATATACCATTATCCTTCTAGGTGTTTCATCAATAAGCTGCAAGATAGATGCCTATACCCCCCCTTTGTAAATGGTGCCAAAATACTTGGAACTTAGCAGGTCCCACTCTGTTGTTTAGAGAACAACTTGGGGCCCCCAGTAGGAGGCTCCAGCATGTCCCTGAAGCCTGATTATTCAGCAAGTCTGTGGGAAGTGCTGTAGAAAAGCTTCAAAGTCTTGATTTCTAATCACAAGATATGAGAATACTGAGCAACCTCAGCTGACCATTCGCTCAGTGTATAGTCTGGAAGGGACTCGAGCCTGGTATGAAAGAAGGATTTATCTTGTTACTGCAGATTTGAGATTCCTGGGGTGGGAGTGGAGAGGTTTCTAACACAGGGAAAGAGGTAAATCAGGGGATCAAAGGACTCAAGCAGGATTAGGAAATATAATTCAGAAAGATAAGCAATGTCCCAAGGTCACACAGTGTCTAAGTAATAGACATTCCAGGATGGAATAGATAATGAGGGCAAATACACAAGGGTAAAAAAGCAAGGTGTTTACAGGGACCCACAAGCAGCTGAGTCCTCCTGGGGAATAGGACATCAAGGAGAACTTGAAGGGCAGGCACCCTTGTGTGCCACGTTATGCATACTTTATGGTGCAGATGGCTGAGAGCCTTTGAAGAGTTTTAAGCAAGGGAGTGAAGCATCAAACTTCTGTTTTGGAAACTAAGGTGGAGAATGGGTTGCAGGAGACATGATAGATGGTTCAGTTTGGACACCAGTGGGGAAACTGAAGAAATAGCACTTGAAAGAGATGATGACTTCTTTGTATCTTTTTCATCTCTTTGATGAGGGAGAAAAAGTGCTAGGATAGAGACCTTGAAAGTTAAAATCAGCAGGTCTTGGGGGAAGTATTGCATAAAATTTGAGCTAATGACATCTCCAACTTCTGAGTCTCACACTCACATCTCCAATATCCTGTCACAGCTCATGAGTATCAGGTCAAATTATGCATAGAAAACAAGAATGAACAAAGCAAGATTTCTAATCACTGTCCTGACAACACCAAATAAGTAAGAAAATTAACCTGGGGATTCAAGTGCTATGCAGACAATTAAAATAAAGTGATATGATGGGTTTGAGTGCCTTCAGAATGAGTTGTCAGGTAAACCCCTGCAGCAAATACCATCTAAACTTCCTAAGGCTATGTGAAAATCAGGGAAAGAAGTGGTTTATTGGGTTGGAAGGATCCAATTTAGCCTAGCTAGCAAGGAAAGGGCAAAGTTGAAAAAGAGAATAAAGTGAGAGAGGTAGGCAATGACCAGATCACATAGAATTTTGTAAGTAAGGTAAAAGAATTTAGATTTTATTTGAAGTACAATAAACTGGGGGAAGGTTTTGGTAAAGCAAGTGAGCTTACCTAATTTTACTTGGTAAGTTGTCATTCTGGGTGGGCAGAAAATGTAGGCAGGGCGAGTATGAAAGCAAGGAAACTTGTAGATGCTCCATTAAAAGTGATGGAGACTTGGAGAAAAGTAAATGGATTAAGGGTCTGTTTTTGATAGATTAAATGTCAAAGGTGAGAAGGAAAAGATTCAGGATGAGTCTATTTTTTGACCTGGGTAACAAACAGGGTGTTTGTTTGGGAGTAAGACTATGGAGAGTGGGAGTAAGACTATGGAGAAGCAATTGGGAGAAGTTAAGAGCTCTGTTTTGATAAGTTTGGGATGTCTATTAAGAGCTCTGTTTTGATAAGTTTGGGATGCCTATTAAAAAAAACAAGGGAACATGCCAAGTAAGCGGTTGGAAAATAAATCTCGAATTTGGGAGAGTCTAGTAAAAGGAATAAACATTTCAGAATGACCAGCCATGGGACTAGATGAGCTGTCTCAATGAAAAAGAAAAAATGAAGAGTTAAGAACAGAGCTCTGAGACCTCAAAGTTTTAGAAATTATGGCAAGGAAATTGAGATGAAGAATCAATGAGTGGAAATTTCCAAAGCAAGAGAGAGAGAGAGAGATCTAGAAAGTACAAGGGGTCAATTGTGTCCAATGCTGCCAACAGTTTCATTTATAAGAGGATGAGAATTTGACCACTGGATTTTCCAAGATGGATGTTATGATGCATTCGAAAAAAGATCTTGGGATGGGGGGGAGTGATCTTAGTGACAAAGTTCAGTTACAGCAAGTCAGAGGAAAAAATGAGGTAAGAAAAAGAATTCACTGTTCTTACAGCAAAAATCACTTGCCAAAAATAAATAGTGAAGGATGGAATAGGACTTGAGGAGAATGATGAAGCCTAAATTTGGGAATCTTCAAGGAGACACAATCAAGACAAGAAGGAGAGTATAATCACTAGCCCAGCTGAGTTTGGAAACCAGAAATCACAGAGGCACCATCTGCAAAGTGTGATGGTTTTCTTCCATCAGTGTCAGCAGCCCAGAGTGAGAGCTGAGAAGACAAAGTCTCATTGACAGAAATTTAGTTTTTTGATTAATGAATTCAGTCAAAGGAAAGAAAGTGAGGAAAGTCAGAGTGCTCCCCAAGAAGTAATTCAAGCAATCAACACCGTGGCTGCACAAGGAAACATAGCAGAACAGTATATATGAACTAGGACATTTTTGACTGTGTAGAATACACAAGGGGGAATGAGCTTACAGGAGAACTGGTAAGAAGTTGCTCTGAAGTGAGATTTAAGGTGCTGCAGGTTGCAAGGGCCTCAGAAAGTCTTGAGTTAACCAACAAACCAGTCCTGAAACCTGACTAGCAGTAGCTTCTCTTTGTTGGGTATACATTGGCACCAAGAGCAGTGCTGTTCCCAATCATGAGCATATGGATACCCCAGGATAACTAAGCTGGGCTTTCACCACCATAGGGTCCTATGCTGGACTGGCAATGTCCATGATGAACACAGACCTGTCTGCTGAGGAGGAGGGGATCTTTTCTTTCTTGGTTTTCAGTAAAGTATACTGTGGCATTCTCACAAAACATCACTACCCATGTTTCCAATGTTCCAGAGACCTAAGTTTGAGTCCAGGATATAATCCAAGAATTTCCCATGCTCATAAATGTGCCTTCCATCCCACATGTGAGGTCCAAATCTTCTCAGGAGGATGAGCACCTTCTCTCCACTCTTAATGCAGATAAGCTCACACCCACCACACATATCTACAATACCCCACTGGCTACTAAATGCTGAGGCAGCTTTAGATCAATGTAGCACTTTATCATTTTTCTCACTGGATTGTGGGATTTGGGGAGTGATTTGAATAGTAATAAACTCTAGTGCACTATTTCCTCAGCACATAATGGGCACTTGGTAAATATCCTGTGTCTGAATGAATTAATGTACTTAAGGAAAGAGGAAAATAAAAGGAAGAAGAGACAGAAGGGTGGGATAAAAGAGAGGAAAAGGGGACCAAAAAAAGAATAGAAAAAGTGAAATGAGGGGAAACAAAAGATGGAAGTAAGAGAAAAGAGTAAGAGAGGAAAAGAAAGAAAAAAGATAAAATTGGGACAGAACCCAAAACAGATGAATGGATGAAAAGATGTGGTTTATATACACAATGGAATATTACTCATCAATTAAAAATGACAAATTTGATGAATTTGAGA
This sequence comes from Uropsilus gracilis, assembly GCA_004024945.1. Lineage (NCBI taxonomy): Eukaryota > Metazoa > Chordata > Mammalia > Eulipotyphla > Talpidae > Uropsilus > Uropsilus gracilis. The sequence goes on along the minus strand of PVHY01007890.1, from coordinate 4,108 downwards.
TAACATGGATGTACCCAGAAGAAATCAATATTAGCAGAAACAAGTCAGAAAGAGAAAGACAGAAACCAAATGATTTCACTAACATATGGGACACAGGAAAAACAAACAAAAGGCCAGAAGGAAAAGTTCAAACAAGCTAACAACCAAACTAAAGTACACAACTCTGGGGGTGGGGGGGATGAGTGGGAGCAGTCGGGGAGGGAAGGTGGTAGGTGAACCCCGGGGAATACAAAGATGTGAAATACATGTATAAATTATTTTAAATTAAAAAATAAAACTAAAAAAAATCAGATTTTATATCTACTATCTATACTATCATTTGATGTACCTTAATTTTCTGAGAAAAGAGTCGCACATGTGTTAATTATATGTTGATATGTTTTTATGTTCTTAATCTAATGGGAGCTTCAAATAAAATAACTAATAGTTATTTTTAAAAATTGGGACCGGAGTTAATAAGAATTTTGAGGAACACAAATGAACAGACTAATCCAGGCACTGTGATCTCTATCAAAACATGGCTTTAAACACAACGACCAACGAGAGTAGTTTGGGTTTATGTTCAATAAACCCTTCTTAGTTCAAAATCATTCCGTAAAATGCATAGTAGCAATGATGAGCTGACTAATAAAATCAGCAAAGTGCAGATGGCTAAGGAACTATGTGATATACTTAAAACTCAAAAATAAAGGGGCTCATTTCCCCTTAAAACCAATGAGATTCAGATATTAGCTCCCAGTGCAGACCAAGATGATATTTCAAAAAGATTAAAAAGCCTAGCATTGTGGTTTTTATTAAAAAACATCTAGTAAGAATAGAAATGCCAGAGTGTAGCTACATATATAAAAGCATATTATAACCATGTACATAGATTCTTATTTATTATATGGTACATATACATACACATATATTTTACATAGATTACACAATGTTAGCAGTATTGGTATTATGGAGATTGACACTGTTATTATGAATAATCTTGGCTTTTATTGTTATGCTATTATTGTTAATTAGGATAAACAGTCTTGAAGTTTTTATAGTGAAAAAATAAAAATGCTAGTATTTTCATTTCAACTATAAAAATTATAAAACCAAATAAAAATATATATACCAATAAAATATTAATCAAATCTAAACACCACATACAGCTCTTCCTGGACTTAGCATAAAGTTACCTTCCAATAAGTCCAAAGTAAGTTGAAACTATCTTTTAGTCAAAAAATGCATTTCATATACCTACCTTACTAAACATCATACCTTAACCTAGCATACCTTAAACCTGCTGGGAACACTTATATTAGTGTGTAAGTATGCAAAGTCATCTAACACAAAGCCTATATTATAACTAAGTACTAAATATTTCATGAAATTTATTAAACATATAACTGAAGTGAAAAAGTCTGTAGTATATTATACAGTGGAAAAGTCTGTAGTATATTAGGTGTTTCCCCTCGTGGTTGTGGAATTGACTGTAGCTCACTACTCAACATCACTGGCTTCTACCAAACATGGCTTTCACACCATCATAAAGCTGTAAAATCATTGTAAGTCCAGAACTATGTGTAGGTAGTTTGACTAACACACCATGTAAAGAAAAAAGCTAAACAAAACAAACAAAAATACTACATATTTAAACAAAAAAAAAATTGTTCCTGACTTTCCCCCTACTCCTGTTCTCCAAATATCCCAAGTGAAAGAGTACTATCCTCACAATGCAAACAAATTAAGCTATATTTAACTTTATTTGCATAAGAGCAAAGTTCTGTAAGCGCTACTATTTTTAAGTTAAAAAAATAAAAAGAAGTATGCAAATAGTGAGAGGTGAAAGACAGGAATGAGAAGAACTGTTTCTCTTGCATATCCTTTAATGTCACTTGCACACATTTGTATCATCTGCAATGCATGATTTTTATTAAATGAGATCCAAGGACATAATCTGCTGAAAGGCCACACAAGCAAAAACTCTCAAGGCGCTGCCATCTCCCTGGACATACACAGAAAGGATTCACTGGGCTGGCAGAAAAATTGGGGACAAAAGGGTTGTTCTCTGTGCCTTCCACATCTTTCCCCACTTCTTCCCCTCCCCCAAACCCTTGTAGGCCATCATGTATTGCAGTATATGCACCTCCTGAACAAACTCTTACACAAGAATCAGGAAGCAGGGGCCTCTTTTGCAACCAAATTTTCCTCTGTCCAGATGGGATAAAATTAAGTCACTATTCAAAAAAAAATTTTTTTAAGAGGAAAAAAAGACAATCCCTAGGAGAAGGCTTACTTTTTTCAATACATGGGTATGTCTTTTTCCATTACCACCACATCTTCTTTTCTTTTCTTCTTTTTCCCCCAGACTTCTCTATTTTTTCTACTCTGCTTCCATATGACTATGTTCATTCAGGGGGCAATTCGTGAGGAATGCTATGACACTGTCAGTGAGAATATCTTCTCTCTAGACGTTATTTAGCAAATCCCTGACTGCAAAACAAAGGGAGAGAGAGACCTTATTGTCTGACACAGGAATGATGGACTTAGGACAGGGTAGCTCTGTATTTCCTTTGGCTGACACACTGACCATTCCACCATGGGGCAAGAGGTGTCTCAGGGCTCCTGGAGAGTGTCTTAAAAATGCAGGCACATGACCAAGCACCACCCCTCCCTAGTATATTACTCACTGATCATAGTCCTTTCCTTTTTACATATACTAAAGGAATCAAAAAAGGATACAGGGATAAATGGAAATCTGGCGATATGAAATGTTTCCGGCGATATGAAATGTTTCCACCTAGGATTGATTGCAGTGAAAACAGAAAGAACAATTTTATTTCTAATGAGATGTGACAACTAAAGTCACCATCAATTTTTGGGAAATAAACATTAGCATAATCAGAGTTGTTTCTATATTGCATAAAAAAATAAAACATCTGACAAGTCATGTGTGCTATAAATTGAAAAGTGCTTTTAGTCAGTTTTCCAATGAGCTCAGACAAGGAACATTTGTGCACATCTCTAAATTGTTTCAACATTTATTGAATGCAAACAGAAGAATACTATCTATCATGGAAAAAATGAAAAAATGTTTATCATGGAAAAATACTGTCTATCATGGGAAAAATAAAAATATTTTAAAAACAACCAAAACTACCCATCAACAGTTGCATTATATATTCTGATACCATATCTAGGAGTTCATTGCAACACATGAATAATGTACAAATAGTATTTAAATTCCTAAATTCCCATTGAATTCAGGGACCTTAAAAATGTGCAGCAACATTAATTTTACAAAAGTTCATATGATAGAATCAGCATTTTAAGCAATCTCCTACTTATCCAAAAGTTTTCATATTTCCAAACTGTACAGTGTTTTAGGATAAGTACAGTGTATAATTCACCAAGGAAGAATAAATCTCCAAGTTTCATTTAGATAAATATTTCTCAGGAGAGGAAACATAAGCTGTCCATAAGATACCAGAATTTCTGGAGGAAAAATATGGACATTTTTACATTTGCCAAAAATTCCCCTTTTATGCCATCATTGAAAAAGTTTGTTATTATTCATTTAACTATTTCCTCAAAATAAACATAATCACACTGTGAATAACTACATTGTTTAAGGATATTTTTCTGGAAAGATGAACAACTAACATTACTATTCTCTATTCTTATTCAAAATGGGGGATAGCTGACATTGCCTTTTCTATATTCACTGATAACTCAACATTAACATCCCAACAAATTAAGGTACATTTCACCAGTCTATTTTCTTTTTTTTTTTTAATATTTACAGGGTATATTTATTTAATCAAGTGCCACTGTCATATACTGAATTGATTTTTGTGAAGTGATTTAGCTTTTTTATTTTTTAAATTTTTTAAGATTTTTATTTTTGCATATTTTACAATATGATTGTATAACTTCTAATCCCCATGGGAATACCCACACACACACACACACACACACACACACACACACACCACATCTCCCCTGGTCTCTTTGCCTCCTTTCTTTTTGCTGTTTGTCCTTGTTTAGTCCTTTAGTCTTTTCTTTTTTTCTTTTTTTTCTTTGATCCATTTCCTCGTCCTTGATGAGGGTGCAATTTCCCCGGACTTGG